>JAJOOS010021741.1:0-15161 GCA_029582725.1 Solanum chiquidenum
CCGAAGGAAAGGGCTAGCCAACCGTATAGAAGTCAATCCTGCTGCTGAGGAGGTCTACTCGGATGTCTGTTGGGACCTGCATGCATGAATGCAGCGCCTCCAGGCAATGGGCCGTCAATACAAAATAATGTACAGAGTATGAAAGGTTGTAGACTAAATGAGCAAGTATCATAATATACCAAAAGCAATCAGGTTAGGAAATCAAATTTAGATAAGCATGCCAACCCACTACTGAATCTAATAAAATACAATAATGATCAAACATCAACCTAAACAAGCCCCCATAATCCCGGTAGGAACAAACAACATACCACATACTTAAGCCCCCATAAGCCCAGAAGGTGCCAACTCAATCTACATAAACTTATCAGTAGCCCTTTGTCTTTGTATGAAGTCACATTGCCCTTTTTGGCATCGATATAGCCCCGTAGGCAGCGCATAGCCCTCTTAGGCAACATCATAGCTCTGTGGGCTGCACGTAGCCATCTTTTGCATCACATAGACCTGTAGGCAATACATAGACCTCTTAGGCGTCAAAATAGCCCCGTAGGCAACACATAACACTCTTTGGCATCAGTATAGCTCCGTGGCAACACATATCCCTATTAGGCAATAACATAGTCCTATTAGACAACATCATAGCCCCCATAAGCAGTTCATAGCTCAACAGCTAACCACAATAGCCCCAAGGGCGACAACAAATAATTAAATAGGCTGAAGGCGAGCAATTTAGCTATAAACAATATATATATGAATAATCTTCAAGTCGTTCTTAACTTAGGGTCTTTCTTAACAGATCGTGAGTCCCTAAAATGAGGGGTTATAACCACCCAATCAGCCAACCACTCACAATTACATCTACAAGATCACCAACGTGAACTACATCTAAGGAAACATGTCGAACGAAGGGAATAACCTTAACATACCTTTCCAATGAATGCTCGAAAGACCGTAGTTCCTTCACGAAAGTTGTTCCTTATGTCCTAAGCTTCGCAAAAACTATATATACACAGTTGGTACGCACCTATAAACAATTTATAATTAATATTATATCGGCAGATTTTCCATATTGCTCCAACTTGTCGAAATGTCCGTAGAAATTCATAAAAACAATCATAAAAGAGTCCCAAAATGATTACCTTAGTTAACCAAGTTAAAACCTTGAAGAAACACCAATAATTACAAATCTATATATTCAAAAACCAGCTCCAAACGCAGCAAATAGAAGGGAAAATGATTGCCACGTGTAGGGATTACGTTTCTAGGCACGGGGGCAATGTTTAATGGTAGAAATCGTCAAAATTAACCTTCATTATGCTAGGACTCCATAGAAACCCCCCCTAAGCTTTCTCTCTGGTTTTTTGAACTGAAATGAACTGTTTCCATGGCTAAAACGTTAAATAGCCGACATACCATATTTTTTTACCCGACCCGGATCCGACCCGGCAGTCCCTAGTAAAACCCTCATAACTTTTTACTCTGATTTTCGTTTGATACGGAGTTTTTTGCGTTGCAAACTAGACTCGTAGGCCTTCGATTTAATGGGTTATAGGTCTTCTAACTCTTTATATATTGGGAGAAAACATCCAATACATTTGACCCAAATTTCAAAGAAATCTTTAAAAAGGAACTTATGATAACTTTCGCCAACTTTTATTTTGCCACTTACTTAACTTCAAAACTTGAGATAAAACCCTTGAACACTTAAAATATGGCATACCACATCCTTTTTAATTTATTACTCACCCTCTTTGTCTTTCCACGAAGGTACGAGTTTGTTTAGACTTTTTGGAAAAGTCGGGGTGTTACACTCGTGACCTGAACCAACCATGCCCCTAGCCTAAAATGACCATTTCAGAGCTGATGAAACCGTCAGAATTGGATTCTAAAGCCGTCTTCCTAAAATTTTGACCGAAGTCAACTGTTCAAGTCTCAAAGCTTCCAAAACACGCAAGTTGCACAAATCCAAATGCATGACTTAGCGACCAAACTACCAGTCTCAACAAGTCATAAATGACTTGGGATTGCTACAGAAAATCTCTAAACGCTGAAAAGATCGATAAACTAAGAAAATGACCTGGAGGGTCATTACAAAAATGATGTTAATTCTGAACCTAGAGTTGGGGCTGATAATGAGGTTGAGCAATAGGTGTTTGTTGATTTTGGAAAGTTGGAAAGGATGGAGGTCATATTAGAGGAGGTTGAAGGAGCCAAGGGCTTAGATGGACCAAAAATAGAGTTTGTGTAACCTCTAACACCAATTCCTAGACCATCGCTTCTATTTTTGCATATGTTGTAAAAGAAGGTCGAGGATGGTAAGTTTATGAAATTTATCTCTATGCTTAAGAAAATTTCAGTAAATATTCGGTTTGATGAGGCCTTAGAGCAGATGCCAAATTATGTAAAGTTCGTGAAAGACTTTGTTACAAAGAAGAGGATAGTCGACTTTGACAGGTTGATGATCTACATCATTGTAGTGCTAAGGTCCTTAGTTCAGAAGAACGAAGATCCGATCACGTTCACTATTATTTGTACTATTGGTGAATTTAATATTGCCAAGGTGCTGTGTTATTTGGGGGCCAATATCAACCTATGTCACCAACCATTTATAAACATTTGGGCTTGGAATCCCCCAAACCAAGTACTATGCATATTGTTGATGACTGATCCCAAACCAAGTACTATGCATATTATTGATGACTGATCCCAAACCAAGTACTATGCATATTGTTGATGACTAATACCAAACCAAGTACTATGCATATTATTGATGATTGATCGATAAGAGGCAAGTAGGTATTTTGTGTGACGTGCTGGTAAGAATTGAAAGTTTCATCTTTCCAGTTGAATTTGTTAATTTAGATTGCGATGTGGACTTCAAAGTTCTCATAATTTTGGAAAGACCATTTTTGGCCACAAGCAAAGCGCTTGTAGATATGGAAAGTGGTGAACTCAAAATTTGACTCAACAATGAAGAGGTGAAATTCAATTTGTGTCCTATATGAATCAACCACAAGATGGTAGTGTTGTTTCAGTGATTGATGTAGCTGAAGTAAAAAACTTGAATTCAATTATAAGTCAAGATCAAACTCAAAAGACCTGGAATTCAAATACAAGTTTAGAGCAAGACCACAAGAATCGAGATCAAGTTCAAAACTCTTAAATTATATATTCGAAGAAAGAATAAGAGGACTCGTAGAGATTGTAACTCTCTATTATATATGTAATAAAATAGTGTTGATTGTTGATATTTTCCCATGTATTATTATTACCTCAATTTGAATTTTACTGTTAACTTATAACTAAAAGCGTATAATCATGTTTCATCGTAAAATTTAAAAATAAAAGTTATTTTTGTGAAGTAGTGTTTGACCATTAAAATAAATTTGAGTGGTTATGACTTTCTATAAGTAGCCTAGGGGTTGTGTTGTAGCTAGTTAAAGTTATGCGAGTATTAGTAATGTAGGGATTAGTTATGAGAGAATCTATATATTATTTTTTGTAAATATTAGTTATATATGTATTAACTGCTGCATCTTCGATCAGGTCATAACTTAAACATGTATTTGTTATTTAGATATTTAAATTGCAAATCAAATATTGTATTAATTTTATGCATGAATAATTTACCTCCTAATCATCTACCGAACATGGTAAGATTTCTTATACAAGATTTTATATATGTATAATTCACCCTCCAAATATATATATATATATATATATATATATATATATACTAGATTCACCGCACGTGCGGTGGCCTAGTCTCGTGATTCATTAAATTGTGTAGAAGTAAAGCATGAATACTTGATTTGTTCAATATATGGAATATGTATTTAAGGAATTTGTCGGTATGAATGTTTCTTAGTTACTAAATATTAGTTCATGCCTACAATTGTGAAGCAGTAAAGCATGCACACTCTCTTTGTTCAATACATGGCATACGTCTTAAGGAATTTGTTTGTATGGATGTTTCTTAGTTACCAAATATTTATTTATAAATAATACTCCATTTAGTCCGACAAATTGTCTTGAATTAGATGCACTTAATGGTGCGAAAGCTCAAAATAATAAGCGGATATGTAATATTGATCGAAACTACATTTGGTATTGTTTATGACATTGTTCCAAAATAGCGGATACCTTGAAGGAGTTTGAAGTCATTCATATCCTAATTATCAATATCAAAGTTTTCACAATAGCTGTATTTCCTTCAGAAGTTACATTCTGATGGTTAGCTCGTCTCTTTTTCAATCGGACCTATAAATATGACCAAAGACATTTTGATTAGCTTCATGTAATAAGTTAGTTTTGTTCCAACTTGATTACGCTAATGAAGATTGAAAGCGTCACTAAGCTAATACTTCCTTGCATTGCACGTGATAACCAATTTGAAAAATATATGTTATGGTAAATAGAATTGCTTATTTAAGCGAAGATTTGAATACTAAGCTTAGCAAAAAAATAATATTGCAGATTCTTTTGTGAATGTTCAATGTGGATCGTCATATATGTCTCTTATTCATGGAAACCTATGAAGATGGTCAATGAGAAAATTTATTAGTTATATGCAATTATGTATATATTTATTTCAATTTGATTAGGTTCAATCATATAATTAGTCTTATCTCACTAATATTACCTTATAAACAATATTTATTTTGTATTTTTCTTGTCATCTAAGTAGATGTGATTTGCCTGTGTATTCTACGTTAAATTGTTTATATGTCATATGAACATATGAAGAGAACAACTACATTTTATATATTCACATATTTTCACATTTGTTGTGAGTTTTTTTAAAAAAGAAGAAGAACTTGGAACATTTTAAAATAATATATTTTCAAGTTAGAAGATCTCTTTAACTTGATAATACATTTGTCACATATATAATACTTTAATTTACATATAAATACCTACCCAAATATATATATATATTTGCATTAATGAAAATATTTATCTCATAAACTTAGCTATTAAATAAATAATAAAAATTAAACTAATACAAAATTCAATTGGCGTTATTACAAGTCATATGAACTTTCCTTCGTCTAAAATACTGAAATATTAAGAAATAGTAAATAAGTAAAATAAAAGGGCAATATTTATATAGTAATAACTATTTTGAAGAAAACTTCCTGGGAGTCTAAATCACATAAGTAACATTGATAAATAAAGTCATTCTTTTATCTTGAGCATCAAAAACAAATCGTGACAATTCTCTAAATTTTGAAAAAAGATATTTAGAAGCATATATCTACATCACAAGAGAAATTGTTTAGAAAAACAAATGACATTAAACTACATCATGTTAACTTCATATATTGAAACATTACATACTAATGTGTATATTAAGGAAAAAAATAATTATTATAAAATCAAAATTATATTATTTTCCTCAAGTACTCGAGGTTATGGAATATGCCCTCTTAGGATAGAACGACTTACTTCATCAGAATAGTGGTATCTCATATTCCGATAAACTTTAAACTCACTCAAACGACAATAAACTACACAAGGATTTTTAAAATGCAAGAAGAAGATGAGTAGAAGATTAGAAAAAATGTGTTTGGAAAAAGAGCGGAAGTCCCTCTATTTATAGTTAACAAAGGGTAGTATGAACAAATATTTTTGTGTCTTATCTGAAAGATCGTGACCTTTCCGAGAAGTCACAACACTTTGGAAAAGTCACAACTTGTTGAAAAAGTCACAACTCTTTGGAAAAGTCACAACTTAATAAAAAAGTCACAACTCATCAAAAAATAACAAACCTTTAAAAAAAATCACAACTTATCGGAAAAGTCACAACTCATAAAAAAAGTCACAACCTAAGTTACAGATATTATAGTAATTTAACATTCAAGTTAGGAGTTCATGCTTCTCTTATTCACGCAAACCGATGAATATGGTCAATGAAAATTTTTATTAGTTAAATGCAATTATGTATACATTTATTACAATTTGATTAGGTTCAATCATGCAATTAGTTTTATCTTACTAATATTACCTTATAGACAATATTTATTTTGTATTTTTCTTGTCATCTAACCAGATGTCCTTTGCATATGTATTCTACGTTAAATTGTTTAGATGTCATATGAACATGTGAAGAGAACAACTACATTTTACATATTCACATATTTTCACATTTGTTGTGAATTTTTATATATAAAAAAAAGAACTCGATACATTTTAAAATAATATATTTTCAAGTTAGAAGATTTTGTTAACTTGATAATACATTCGTGACATATATAATACTTTAATTTAAATAAAAATACCAACCCACACACACACACACACAAACACACACACACACACACATATATATATATATATATATTTGCATTTATGAAAATATTTATCTCATAAAATTATCTATTACAAAAATAATAAAAATTAAACTAATACAAACTTCAATTGGCGTTATTACAAGTCATATGAACTTTTCTTCGTCTAAAATACTGAAATATTAAAAAATAGTAAATAAGTAAAACAAAAGGGCAATGTTTATATAGTAATAACTATTTTGAAGCAAACTTCCTAGGAGTCTAAATCACATAAGTAACATTGATAAATAATGTCATTTTTTGTCTTGAGCATCAAAAACAAATAGTGACAATTCTCTAAATTTTGGAAAAATATATTAAGAAGCATATATCTACATCACAAGAGAAATTGTTAACAAAAACAAATGACTTTAGACTACATCATGTTAATTTCATATATTGGAACATTACATACTAATGTGTATATTAAGAAAAATAATAATTAATATATCATCAAAATTATATTATTTCAAGTAGTTGAGGTTATGGAATATACCCTCTTAGGATAGAACAACTTACTTTATCAGAATAGTGGTACCTCATTGTCACGCCCCGATCCTACACCCTGGGCGGGATTGGCACTCGAGAACCATTGCTGGCCCCAAGCGAACCCTTGGCTTGACTTACTTAACTAAGCGGAAGACTCTAAGCATGCTTACAATTATCAAATGAACTTACTCAAATAGCTTAATAATATAACTTAGAATGTTAGAAGAATTAAACATTCAACTTGGCCAAAATGGAAACCCAAGTCTTAACATAATATAAAATGAGCAGACTAAAGAACTAATACTGACTGTCTATGAAGCCTTTAAAACAACTGAGAGGGATGCTGGGATAAACCCCACAACATCCTAATGAACTAAACTAGAAAGCAAATAAAGGAGTCCTCCGAATGCAATGAGGCTCACCACAGAATCTGAGTGCTCAACTTGGATCAATGAGGCGCTGGATGCTAATCCTGATTAGCTACGTCTGCATCATAAGACGATGCAGGCCAACTGACATCAGTATATTGAATGTACGAGTATGCAAGTTGGAATGCTAAACAATACATAGGCTTGAAAAGATTCTGAAAGGAACACTTACCTTGGATCTTCTCAACTCATGAATATCTTAACTCAAAATAAAGCAATGAACACATGCAATATATGAAAATCTTTATAAAATAATAAAAGCAACTTAGTTCGTTAAAGAAGATGCAATAACAAATTCAACTTTACTCATATAATAAAGTAATATAGTTTATGTGGGAGATTCTCTTATAGACAACCACCACTATGAGCCTAAGTGGTGATACATCGTCTTGCCCACGCTGCTAGAACTGTCATATACTTTGCCGTCATATAGAACGCTTAACTTAGTGGATCTACTAGTCTATGCTAAAAGCATCTTAAGGAGTCATCTAAAAAGTATGATCATTTACTACCCATGATGGCTACATGGCTTATGGAGACTTGAGTTAATATGAACTTGCATCCCCATATCAGTGCTCAATACTACTCCCAAAATATACTTAGCTCATATGTTTTAAAAACAAACTTCTTTCTTTGATTTGAGATAATTACTCAAAACTTAGCTTAAAATCTCTCTTGGAATCGATGTTTCCTTTTCTTGCTCAAATGTGAAAACATTTTTATAAACTTCTTTGGGAATACTTAGTTCTCAAATAGCTCTTTGAGAAATGAACTCAACTCTTACTCTTTGCTTAACTTGAAAACTTGAGTCTTAAAATAATTTTAAAACATTGTTAAAGACTCTTGAAAACTTTAAGAAACTTTGCTTTGACTTGCTCTTTAACTTCTAGACTTGACTCTTAACTTCTTTGACTTTGATCTTAACTTTCCTTGAATTGGATTATGGATTCAAGGTTCATGATCTCATGTTCATGGATGATTTCATGATGTTTAGATGTACCTTAGAGTGTTGGAATCAACTTAGAAACATAGGTACATTGCTAAGGAACACGTACGAAAATGTGGGGAATGAATGGGGAGAACTGGCGTCCCTAACACTCTGAGAGGAGCGGGGCGCTAGCCCTCAATATTCAGAGGCCAGTCTGGGGAGCGCTGGCTGGCGCGGCGCCCCAAGGGTGAACATTCAGAGACTCTTTTGTGGCGCGCTGGCTGGCGCGACTCCCCACCCCTATCCCCAGGTGTTTGACTACTTTTCTTCTCCGTTTTTCATCTCTAAACCCTCTTACCTTCAATGGTTCTTTTCCCAAACACTTAGGATCATTAGTACCCTCAATACCCAATAGATTTTACTTGAAAAACAACCCGGAAACATGAATCAAATCAACACTAGGCATTCAACAATCAACCAACAAGAATTCAACAATGTTCTTCAAGAACTTCATTTTCTTAACATTCAAACAACTCCAATTTTTGCTGAATTGAAACAAGTTTGGCATGTGGGTGAACTAACCCATCACTATGTGATCTCACATACCTTGTAAGGATCACCCCCGACAAATTCCACTCGCAAATCTTGAACGTTCTTGGCGATTTCTTGATTTCTCTCCTCTTTTCTCTTCTTTCTTCTCCTCACCAAGCCCTAGCGTAAATTCTAATTTTTCTAAACTGAATAAAGTCTTGCTTTACCCAAATTAATTCCTAAAAATGAAATAGGCAAATCATGTAAGGAAAAGACTAGTTTACCCTTCACAAATCCGGATTTGGACTTTCCTTAATCCAACAACCCAACTTCCGAAGGGTATAACTTACTCATACGAACTCAGAATCACGCAAACTTGGCGGAGTTGGAAAGATCATTCCAAGAGCTTTTCAACCATATCTGGAACTACACCTAACTCATCCTGAGCTAGGAGTTATGGTCGTTTGAAGTTGACCAAAAACTCACTTTAACTTATTGAAAATTTTCCAGATTTCCTTATACTTTCCAAAAATGACTATTTCCAGATTTTAAACTTCTTTCTAGTTCTTTCTAGTTGCGAGATGTTACAATATCTCCCCTTTGGGAACATTCGTCCTCGAATGAGATTACTCTTACTAGGTCTAGGGTGCAACATCAACTCGAACACCCAACAAGCAATTACAAACAAACAACATGCTCATTCATAATTTAGAGAGCACTAAGAAGAAAATTAGTACCTTGATCTGCACTTTCTTCAGATTCAAAGAGATGTGGATATCTCTTCTTCATGTCCACTTCAGCTTCCCAAGTAGCTTCTTCAACAAATTGGTTCCTCCAAAGGACCTTGACTGATGCTACCTCTTTTGTTCTTGGCGATCTAGAATCTGGACAGGGATCTCCTCATAGGATAAACTATCCTTGATCCCAATATTTTCAGTTGGTATGATCAATGAATGATCATCCATGCACTTCTTCAACATGGAGATGTGAAATACCGAATGAACCGCTGCTAATTTCTGTGGTAGCTCCAACTCATAAGCTACATTACCAATCCTCTTGGCTATGCGATAAGGTCCAATATACCGGGGACTAAGCTTCCCCTTCTTACCAAACCATATAACACCCTTCATGGGTGAAACTTTCAAATATACCCAATCATCTACTTCGAACTCTAACGCCCTTCTCCTAACATCAGTGTAGGATTTTTGACGACTCTGTGCCTTTTTCAACCTCTCTTGAATCACTTTCACCTTCTTCATAGCTTGGTGAACTAAATCTGGTCCTATTCCAACCCTGCGATTGGAATAGAAGTGTAGTTTCAAATTGAAATTTATCACTCTGGTATGTTGATTTTTAAAAAAACACCCAAACAAACTGAATAGTTTTGTGTAATATTTTTTCCTTCAAGTATATATAATAAGTTGAATTATTGTCCAATATGATACATTCTCCCTTTAATTTTTTATTTTAATAATTACTTATGATATATTTAAATGGGGAACTTTAAAATGATATATGTAAAGTAAAAGGTAAGGCTGAACTTTCTACACGTTAGAATTAGAATATTTGTTCACTTTAATCAGCCTTTTATTTATCCCTTCACCAACAATTATTTATTTATTAGAAAATTTAATGTCTCCGATTGATGTTCATTTGATTTCCTAAAAATATCAAATAGTAACACTTCCTGGAAGCAAAATGATAAATTATAAAATCAAATTAAAGATGATTGATTGAAGGATAAATTATAAGATATTATAATTATCATCTTTCTTTACATTATTAATGTTTGTTACTAGATGAGAGGGTGTTGCTCGGATGGTAAGCACCCCTCATTTCCAACCCGAAGATTGCGAGTTCGAGTCACCAAGGGAGCAAAAGGGGTGGGAGCTCCTAGGGAGGGATTAAAAAAGAAGAAGTTTGTATATAATATAATATTTTAATTTTAATGACGGATAAATATTATTTTATAAAATTCGTGCGGGTTATTTTTGTAGTTAGAGATAAAAAAAAGAGCACCTTTTGTATTATTTTTCAATTTTTTCATGTCGTCCAAAGTTAAATAAATAATCATCGGAAACTGCAAAATAGCTACTTTTTCCATCTCCGCTATTGTTTGTGCTTCAACAACAGCTCTGAGATTTCCCAATTATTAGGGTTTTTTTGCTCTGTTGTTTTTCATTCAGATAAAAAATGGAGAAAATCAGGAAAGCATCTCATGCTGGTTCTTGGTACACTGATAATCGTAAGTTCCGCCAGTCGATTTCTCTTCCGAATTTCACTTTTATTATCAGTATAGTTGTAATATTTGATTTAACAGATTAATCCTTGAGTATCTTCCTGTAAGCTGATATATAGCAAAAATTGTCACTTTTTTTACAATAAGGTTTATTTTTGTTGTTACTTTGATTATTACCGTCTTTAAGTGGCTGAAAAGTAGTGCAATTGGAAGTTTTGCTTGTTTGAATCGAGGCTGGTTTCATAGATTATGCATTTATAGTTTCTTCGGAGTAGCAAAGGTTGGATTGAGTCGAGTGAGAGTACAGTAATAGCAAAGTTAATTCTTCAAATTAGATTGTGCATTAGTGAAGAATCATTGATTGTCTTCAAAACTATGGTGCAGTGCAGTAAAAATTGGAGGATAAATACGACCAACAATGAGCTTTATTATGTATTGCTATTGTGGACTAGTTCTATCGAGCTTTATTATGTATATTCAGTGTTGTTATATCAATCAATCATCCGTACTGCATCCAAGATTAGTTGGACGTGGCTATATAAATCCTTTATATCCATTTTGCTATATTCACATGTTTTGTTTTCAACAAACAGAGTGTTTAATATCGTTAGGCTATTTTCATGGTGGCGATCAACCTACACCAGCATCAGGGATTGGGATTGGCTATTGTTAATGTGGTTATGCTTGAAAAAGTTGTTGTAAGCTACATTACGGGTTTACATAATGTAGTTAGTAGTAATGTGACACATTAGCAATTTACGTCCACAAAAAGACTGACATTTTTAATTCAGTCATGCTAGGAAAAATCAGACTCCCTCTGTCCAAAATAGTTGTTATGTTTCTCTTTTCGAGAGACAATTTGACCAATCTTCGAAGCTAAATTGGATTAAACCTAATTTAAGATTTAATCAAATTTTAGATATTCAAAAACTACATGAAATGACTGTTACCTTTGTCAAAAAAAAAATAACTTCTTGAAATGTGCTATAAGTTGCAATTTTTCTTAAATTATCAATATGGTACAAAAACACTAAGTAACCAGTCTCAAAAAAAGGTATGGGACGGAGGGAGTATATTCTAAAGATCAGATTCAGAAGCAGGCTCTGGAGATTCCCAGTTAACAGAAGAGGTGCCTTAATATATTTCTTTATATCTTTCTTCCATCTAGCATAGGGTCCTTTAGCCAAAGGTCCCTTTTCTCAATATTGTTATCATGTGTTTTCTTTTTCTTTGCATTATTATTATTTTTGAACTGGGTGGAGCATCCGGGGTCTGAAATTGTCCAAATAGCATGGTGCACAGATCATTTCTTTGTTCAGTCCTTGTCATATGTTCATTCCTATCATTACTTCAAATCAAACAATGGGTTGAAAAATACGCCCTGCGTCCGAACTTCTATGACATTTTTTCAATTTTAGGATGTTACAAGATGCTTCACCCCATTAGCTTAATAATGGTATTTCATCAGTTTCAAGTATTCAGCTAACAAAATCAAATGTTGACGTTTTTCCATCAGACTAAATTTTCAATGTTTACTTCAACTTTTTCAACCACTACTACTGATTTAACACACAAGTTGAGTAAATCTCAAGCTCCATGATGAATGGTAAAACATCAACTAAAATGAATATGGAGGGATTGGTATAAAAGCCAAATAGTGATGCTTTAGGGAAAGCTAAAACAGCCCATTCTTGTAATATCTTAACGCTTAACTATTTTCCTTGCCAGCCCAAGAACTAGCAGAACAGCTTGATGGCTGGCTGAGAGCTGCTGGCTTAGCCAAGTCTTCTGATGTACGAGGTGTAATTGCACCGTAAGTTATAGCCATTTGCTGCCAATATATTGTTGATCGTATGCATCATGTGGTTCTAACTGGTTATGTTAAACTAACTAGTCATGCAGGCTATTCATATTCTGGTCGTGCAGCAGCTTATGCATTTGGGAACATAGACCCGACCAACATGTGAGTTTATTTAAAATGTGCTCTTTCAATTCCGATTTTCGAATGTGAAACCCCACAAGCAGACTAACAAAAGTTCTTTTAAGGAAGTGGGATAGTTACTTGTCACAAGTAAAAAAAAATTATGAAGTGAAAATTTATATTAGAAAGGCATGAAGAAGCTGCAAAATTATAAAAAGAGGTGTGTTAGTCCAATACACCAGAAACTAGGCTGTATTTACAGAAGTCAAGTTGTTCCAACTAAACAAGTTAAATAAGCATCGATCTTCAGAGATGGAGTTGAGATTCCATCAAAGCATCTGTGGTTCTATTTTGTTCGAAAACACCAAAAGTTACAAGCAGGAATCATCATGGAGAAGAATTCAAGAGAAATTTTCTTAGAAGTGAAAACATACAAGCGGAAATTACTTGCTACAACCGTTCTCAATTGATAAACCAAGGTTGATTTGAGTGGAGATTAAAGAGAACAAACTTTGCATGTGCTAGTGTTGGAATATGTGAAACATACAAAGGATACATCAAGTTCAAAATATTCTAGAATACTATTTCCCCTCTCTAAATTGACATTGAACTTTTGAGTGTAAATTAAAGCTTTGAGTGACTGTCTTACAGGATTTTTGATACTTCCAAAGGAAAAGAACTTTCAGCTTGTGTCTCTTCTTGAGTTTTTCGAAATATTATTTGCATTTGATAAAGTTATTGTTCTTTTTTCACTTCAGAAAATTATCGTAATAGGTTCTTTAAAAGCAGAATTTGCAACAATCGGGATTGGGGTGGGGGTATACTTGTTTGACTTTTTCATGATAGAAAGTTTGCTACCTGAAGAAAGAGCTCACTCATATTGGTGGAGAATTTATAGAAAGTAGTTGGTCGTTCTTTTTGGTGAGGATTAAACTAAGAAGTCTGTCAAAGAAAATTGGATCTAGGAAGTACTGGAATAACCACTACATGTGATACAGTATTTTGAGCTCTGTACCATAGTATTTTGAACTCTTGTTTTGCAGTTCTCGGATATTTCTACTCGGTCCATCTCACCACTATTATACTCCAAAATGTGCACTTTCAAGAGCCACAGTGTACAAGACTCCTATAGGAGATTTACCCATTGATGAAGAAGGTATTGTGAACTTCTTCTATTTTCATCAAACATATAAAAAGTTCAGATAGCTGCTATTTGTATAATCCAGGAAAGAACTCTGCAGAAAAGATGTGGAATGGAGGAAATGGAAGTCTTAATTTGAATACTCTCTTTCATTTATATTGCTTGACTCGACTTGCAAGGGCTTACTCCTGACATATGCTAGTTGACAGATTACAACTAACCCTTTTGCTTTCATTTTCCAACTTCATCACACGATTGTCAAACCAGTAGTTATTATTTATCTTTCAATTGTTGTGTTACCAGTGTTTTGGGAAGCGAGAAGCGGAAAAAAGCGACGAGGGTTCGCTTCTGTGAAGCGAAGCGAGCACTTTTTTCAAATAAAGCGGTAGTTAGTATAAAAATAAAAAATATTAAATAACCGAATAGAGGTAATATATTCTTAGATTAAAAAGTAAATAGATAGTCAATAATCCTCATAAGTCATAACATATAAAGCAAAAACATAATTAAATCACAAATGGATCAAACTCCTATTCTTCAACAAGATCCTCAAACTCTTCAAGTGCCATCAACAAGGTTTCTACTTGGTCATCATCTTCTTCATCATCGGACGACTCATCAACAAGGTTTCTACTTGAACTTGAACCTCTAGCTCCTCTTTCCTTGCCCCTTAAAGTACTCCCCCTTCAATGATCCTTTCCACCATAGCCCTAACCATGAAATCATTCATAAGTGGTTTCAAAGCAGATGGAGAGTCACAGCTGGTTTCAAAGTTATCCCATTGGATCATAATCAATTCCTATTTGAACTCCCTCCTAGGCAAGAAGCAGCTAGAGTAAAGGCAGGTGATTGGTTCTGGAATGGCAGGCACCTCTCCCTTGATTGGTGGTCACTAAGTATAACTTCTACACAATCAGTAAGGTCGGAGAACACATGGATTAAAGTTTTTGGGATCCCATTAAATGCTTGGTCAACTGACACGTTTCAACAGATTGGAGATCGATGTGGGGGGTTTATCGGTGTTGATGAAGATACAAAGGAAAGAACCCATTTTTTTTGGGCCCGCGTGTGCGTCAGAAATTCCGGCAACCAAATCCCGGCGAGTTTAATTTTTGAATTGCAAGGATGGAAATTTGAATTATCGATCGTACTGGA
>JAJOOS010021742.1:0-19153 GCA_029582725.1 Solanum chiquidenum
CATTCTTGGGGTGTGATTTAGCAAATATGTGTTGATATTATTGTTGGGTCTTGTTTGCTGATAGGTTAGATGTATTTTAATGGTGATTTCACCTAGTGGTTGTGGTTTAATTTAATGGGTTTGTAGTTGCAAATACAAAACCACCCATGTGTTTTCAGCTTGCTCGAGAGAGAGGTCGCGAAACCAAGACCGCTAGACTGATGGCCTAAGGAGTGGGTCGACATGAGGTTATTCCCGAGAGGGTGAGCCTTAGTACCATATCCTAACACTCAGCTCGAGAGAGTGAGTGGGGTAAGGCATAGGTTGGCCTTCATGCGGCAAATGGGTGTCCGAGAGGAACCCATTTGAAACGGGGTAAGTTTCTCGAGAGAGAACTTATTTCCATCTAAAGCTTAGCCTAGTCACTATTATCTTGCAAATTTCCTTTAGAAAGCCTGTACCTAACGATTTATATCAATTTGTATTGCGGTCACACCCCAAGAACTTCTCCCCATACTTTATTCCCTTTACTTTTTTTACCGTTTTTACTATACTGGTGACAAAATCCCCCATTGATATTTGACACTTTCGTATCACCCCTTTTAATTTACAATGTTTTTATTCATAAATCTCTTTAGCTACGACTAATTAGAATGAAATTATAATTAACTACATATTCTCAAAACCACTCCTTTGGGACACAACCCCAACCCTTGGTTGGGTTACTATATTATCGACGATCGTAGACACTCGAACTGTAGTTAGTGTTGTTGGTCACGATAAGCATTAGTTATGCATGGGTTCATGGGGGATTCAACTTAAAACATGCAATTACTTCAATTCCTTCATAAGAAGACATAAAACAATCAATTGGATCAACATTGAAAAGAACACATGGCAATTGAATAAAAGCCTAATTTTATTGGAGAATCTAACTTTAAAAAAAAGGGAATTTTAGGAATCCTATGGAGGAAAGATCTCCGTAGGTGAAGACTATCATACCTTGGAGTTCAAAGCCAAAGAATAATGGTGGATTGGAGACTTGATCTTGAAATCCAACACTTTTTCTTCTTCCTTAGAGAGCGAAATGTTTGAGACGATGCCTTGATCAGCTTTTGGGAATTTAAGAGAGTGAATTGAATTGGGTGATTTGGGGATTTAAAATCATTATATAGGGCTTAGGGTAGAGGGTTAAATGACATAGTATTCGGTTAAAACAATTTGAAAAAGACCCAAAGCCTCTTTAAAAATAACTGTAAGACCCTATCAACGATTAGACCCACGGTTCGCACGTCCAACTACGATCCGTCCTGGTCAACTGTCCGTGGCTTCAGAAACTTGTTTCTAGACCTTTGAACAATAGGACTCATGTACGGTCCATTTATCAACCTACAGTCCGTACATGGAAATCGTAAGTCCCAATTTTGTTCCTCAAAATTTTACTAAGTGTGGGACTCACCTACGGGACCTCCCTACGATTCATATATGAAACGATGCACCATCCTGGTGAACCGTAAAAAGATTATTGGGACTTGACTTTTCAACTAATTTGGACTTGCCACCTACGGTGCGTGGTTCGACCTACGAACCGTCGGTGGTTCCGTCGAAACGTACACCGGATTTTAGAAACTTGAAATTTTTTTCCTTCTTTTCAAATTCGAGGTGTTACAAACTATCACATCGTTGCAATAATTTTTTTTATGTTCCTGCAATGTTATTACGCTACATTCCAGAGCATGGGATGAAAAATGAGCAACCGATGGGCATGAGTCGATTTACTTCTCAATATGATAGAAGAAGAATTCTGAAAGAAATATAGTAATTAAGAATACTTATTTTATTTATGAAAAATAATACACGTTACCATTTTTTCTTTCTTAAAATCTTAAGAAGCCTATTCAAAAAAATCTAATAAAAATCAATGACTGGAAATATCATGAGACTCATTTATATTCAGGCAAATCATATAAGGTATATCGATTTTTTTTTCCATTTGATATGTGTTTTTGTGCTAGTCATTAGCATAAAACATAGGAGTTCTTCCTCTTCAAATGTACTTACATAAAAAATGGCATCTGCTTCCCTTACATTACGTCTTATGTCAATCTTGACATATGCTCTGAGTTAGAGAGAACACAAGGTCTTATATTGAAAGTGCAAATGGAATAATGTGAAATGGAGAGGAAAGTCAAAGTCTCCGAAATAAATATAATTCCACAGATACATCCAAAATGCACAGATGATGTATACAACATATAAATTAATTTTATAAAAGTTTTCAATAAGTCAATTGATTTTCATTGATAGTAATAATTTTACTTGCCCATAAAACTAATGATCACTGTTAAAATATAAATTCCATAATTTTATAGCCTTGCACAAGGCAATAACATCAAACTTAATAATTACCTGTCAAGAAATATATTTTTAACTTAAATCATTGCACAATGAATAGAGATTAAGCAAATACAACCATATCCTTCGTAAAACAATTAATATTATACATTAAACGTAGAATAACCATGCTTCTTTATATTTAAAAATATATATGCTAATATATGATTCATTTATAAATTTAAATTCACCATACCCAAGTGTCATAACCCAAAGTACACCCTAGATGTAACATGACGTATTAGACCCCGAAAGGCCCTACAAAAGCCACTTGACATACTTATACACAACATAATCGAGAAAACTCTCATATAATGAAAGTGTTTGATATAAAACAGAATTCTAATTATAGTCTTAACAAGTCATCTTCTAAATCAAAAGAAGTGGTCGGGGCGTAATCCATTTACCACATACACCATTTTGAAAGTAAAGACATACGAAAGAAATAAAGGTGACATGGTCCTCGGAGTATCAGGACTCACCAAGTCTTCGAATCTACACGGTCATACATTAGCCACAAACAGAGGGAGAGGAATTGCCACACCCAACATTAGTGAAAAAATGTAGGCACAAGTATGAATTAGTACATGAAATTTACTATGTATAAGGGGAATGCAATAAAACATGATACATGATCATAAGAGGACCTAATCGAAATAAAGATATGTATGACCAAGCTAAACATTATAAAAATCATTTTAAGTAGAATCATAAATCATCAACATGGTCAATGCATCTTAAAATCATCAAGTAAACGTCATTAAAACAATGATAGAAAACATATATTAATTTGTAGAATATTACCTATAATAAAAATAGACCATGCGAGCTATAACGTGGAATCTAATGTAACTCTCACAACGAGAAGGGAGAGTCTACTTGCCAAGGTAGAAGTATGTATCATGATTCATACGATATATGTGGATCCACTAGCTAGGCCATTTAATACAATCCTATAGGGGCACGTAGTTTGGAGCTTGAGGTTGCTATTAGAGACTAGCCTATTTGAGCTTGCACCTTTAAGCTCTCTCAGTCTAAGTTAAATCTCAACGGAATATTCAATTTTATAAAGCTATCATAATCCATGGAAAAGTACAATTCAAATACTAGTCCAAGCTTAAAATATCATAGAGTAGCTCAATAAATATTGAATCAAGTTTTTAGGAGCAAACCTTTCATCAAGCCATGATTCCTTAGTATGTGCGAAAATCCTTTCAGAATTTCATTGATGTTCATCTTAAAGAAACTTTATTCATAATACATTGTTTTTCAAAAATCATGCATAACTTCATGAAAACATTAAGTCATAGATTCATAGTTTCTTCAAAAATTCATGTATTTTAGGGTTCATAGTCAAAATTGATGATCAATGAATGGGTTCATGTTATTTTTATTGAAAAGTATGTAATTGAGTTAAAACATACATAATAAGATCAAATTCAAACAATTGAATCAATATAAATCGAACCCATGAAGAATTGAATGAAAACCTAATCAATTTAATTTAAATTGAACTTGGAGAATTGAGAAACCTTGGGGATCAATTGGTGAATGGAACCCATTGATGAAGCCCTACAGACCTTGTTATCGAATTCCAAAAGCAATGGTGATAACGAAGACTTGACTTGGAACCCTAGCTTCGTCTTCTTGACCTCGGGGGATAATTGGAGTGGATGAATCTAGATGGGATTTGGTGATTTGAGAGAATGATAGAGTAGGGTTCGTTTCAGAAATAGAAAGGTAGTTATAGAACTTAGAAATAGGGGTAAAACGACGTAGTATAAATATTAATAGCATAGGAAAGACCCAAATACCCTTAAAATAATTGTCGGATGGCTTTTACGAACCCAAATTTCACCTTACTTTCCACAAGACCTTGCTACGGTCCGTAGACCTCAACCGTACGACTCAACCTTTAGTCCAAAATTTCACTAAGTCTGAGTATAGAACCCATCTACTACTCGTCGACTTTCTTATGGTTCGTCCTATTCATTCTTAGGAATATTTCATAAACTTAATTTTCCAAAAATCCATTCTAGGTCCTACGATTCCATTTGTACGGCTTGTTGGAATCATATGGTCCATATGTATGTCTTGTAAACCTCTGCCTCAAAGATTTTTCTGCACTTCTCTTTCCTTTCTCAACTTACCATCTTTCGAGGATGTACAATATCTTCCCCTTGGGACATTCTTCCTCGAATGGGACTAACGCTAGCATGAATAGAGTAGAAGCAAAACTAACAACCAAACGTGAATGCAAATCTCATCAAAATGCACGTTAACATGGAGAACTGCTCCAAGCTAAATCATAACATCAAAAATCATATTTCGTGAACATGCATGCATATGGAATCATGAGAATAACCAAAATTCATAAATCCAAAATAATGAACCATGAGGAACTAATACCTCAAGCTAGATAGGAGAGGAGGGAAATAGATGAGCATACCGGGACATCATATTGGCTTTGGCCTCCCAAGTAGCACGCTCAACTAATTGATTCCTCCAAAGAACTTTCACGGAAATAACTTCTTTTATTTCTCAACTTCCAGACTTTCCGATCTAAAATCTCATCTCGAACTTCTTCATAAGAAAGATTATCTTTAATTCCCAAGCTTTCCAAAGGTGCAATAGATGTCGGATCTCCAACACACTTCATCAACAAAGAGACATGGAATACCAGATGTATTGATGCTAAGTCATTATGCAACTCAAGTTCATAAGCAACTTTGTCAATACGCCTCAAAATCTTATATGGGCCCACATAACAAGGACTAAGCTTCCCTTAGTTTCAGAACATCATTACACCCTTCATGGGTGAAATTTTTTAGTAGACCCAATCTTTAACCTCTAACTCAAGCTCTCTTCTCCTAACATTGTCATAAGACTGTTGTTGACTTTGAGCTATTTTCAATCTCTCATGAATAAGTTGAACCTTTTCCATATCTGTGGACCAACTCGGGCCCTATCAACGCAGACTCAACAAATTCCAACCAACAGGAGACCTACACCTCCTAATATAGAGATCCTCAAATGCTTCCATCCCAATACTAAAATGATAGTTATTATTATAAGAAAACTCAATCAAAGGAAAATCATCATCAAAATTTCCCTTGAAATCAATCACACATGATCTTAACATATCCTCTAAGGTCTGAATGGTACTCTTGGCTTGCCCACCGTTTTTAGAATGGAAGGTCATTCTAAGTTTCACTTGAGTACAAAGACCATTCTGAAACGACTTCCAAAACTTATATGTAAACTGATTACCACGATCAAGGATAATGGACAAGGGCATTCCATGCAATCTTAACATTTCCCGGATATAAATCTTGGCATATTCCTCAATTGAAAATGAAGTCTTAATGGAAAGAAAGTGAGCTGATTTCATCATTTGGTCCACAATAACCCAAATATAATCAAATTGTTGATGAGTGCAAGGCAAACCTATGATGAAGTCCATATACAAATCTTCTCATTTCCATGTAGGAATGCTAATGTTTTGAGCCAAACCACCCGGGTTTTCATGCTCAAGTGAAACTTAGAATGACCTTCCATTCTAAAGAACTGTGATCTTCTGTGAGAATAAGATTTCTTAATTCATCAACATTTGGAACACATAATCAACATTGATATCGAAGTACAACATCTCCTCCTTGGAGAAATCCTCGATATCTTTTTCAGAAACTGACTTCTTCAAACCAACTAGTATCGGGTCAAGATTTTTGGATCGACTTGAATACCTTCACCAGTGACAGTATGGTAAAGAAAAGCAATGGACCTCAACCAAAATTCACATTTACTAAACTTAGCATACAATTCACGATCCTTGATAAAGTTCAAAACAATCCTCAAATGATTAACATGCTCATCCTCACTCTATGAATAAATCAAGATATCATCAATAAACACAATCACAAAAATATCAAGGTATTACTTAAAGACCCTATTCATAAAATCCATAAATGTCATGGGGGCATTAGTCAAACCAAAAGACATCACCAAAAACTCATAATGACCATTCCGAGGTTGGAAAGTCTTTTTTAGAATGCCACTCTCCTTTTCCCTCAATTGGTGATAATTCGATCGGATGTCAATCCGAGAAAATCTATTCGCTTCTTGGAGTTGATTGAAAAATTGTTGATCCTTTGAATAGGATTCTTATTTGTAATGGTAACATTGTTCAATTGTCGATAGTCAATGCATATTCGTAGAGAACCATCCTTCTTTTGAACAAATAACACTGAAGCACTCTATGGTGAGACACTTGGTCTAATGAAACCTTTATCCAACAAATCATTCAATTGTTCCTTTAACTCCTTGAGTTCTACCGGGTCCATATGGTATGGAGGAATAGAGATAGGTTGTGTATCTAGTAGAAGGACAATATCAAAGTTGATGTCCCTTTCAGGAGGAATATCGAGAACGTCACTGGGGAAAACTTCTAGAAACTCATTTACAATCAGAACTGACTCCAGAGTAGAAGTTTTGGAATCTCTATCCCTAACTCGAACAAGATGGTAAATGCAATCCTTAGAAATCATTTTCCTAGCAGTTAGGCAAGATATAAATTGACGCTTAAAGACATAGTTTCACCCTTTCCATGACATGATAGGTTCATTCAGAACCTTGAATGTGACTAATTAGGTCCTACAATCTATGGAATCATAACATGCATGAAGACAATCTATCCCAAGAATAACATCAAAAACTAATATATCAAGCTCTATAAGATCAACCTGACTGACTATATAAGAAATGAAAGTAGGACAATTTATATAAACTCTCTTAGCCACTGTAGAATCACCAACGGGAGTAGAGACATGAAAGGGATTAGAAAGGATTCTGAGACCAATACCAAATCTCATGGCCACATAAGGAGTAACAACGACAAAGTAGAACCTAAATCAAGTAAAGCATAAACATCAAGGTGAAATATTTTCAACATACTGGTCACCACATCCAGGGAACCCTCTATGTCAAGTTTGAAGGGAATAGACCTATTCTAATGAGGAGCACTCGAACCAAAATCACTAGACTGAACTTGCCTACCATTCTTACCCTTAATAGCTTGTAATTGAGAGTCCTTAACATTGTGGCCACTCTTTCCTCAACAAAATCAACCATTTGTATTGGTCAAACATTTGTCATCATATTTCTTACCACAGCTTGAGCAAGCGAGAATAGATAATCCATTACCACCACCTCCTTGAGGTTTAGGGTTAGACACTATATCTTTGTTGAACTTAGGAGTCGGTGCATAAGAAGAACCTTGACCGGAGAACTTCTACAGGAATCTAGGATGCCCATGTCCACCGAATCTAGTATGAGAAAAGTCACAATCACCGGCCTTTACCCTCTTGGACTCTTTTGCCCTTTCTTTGAGCTTTTACTCTTCAATTTATTAGGCATGTATCATTAAATGGGATATATTTACCTCTTGAATCAATATGGCAGTACGATACACCTTAACAACCAAATTAGTTTCACCCGACACAAACTTACTCATCCTTGTCCTAGAATTGGCAACCATAGTTGGGGCATACTTAGCCACATGAGTTAACTTTAAATCATACTCCTTCACACCCATATTCTCTTGTCAAAGATTAATGAACACAAGAACTTTCACTTCTCTCATTTCAAGATGAAAGAAACGACCATGAAAAGCTCCCTTGAATTTGTCTCAATCAAGAGGACCCACATCAACCACCCTCTCATCTTTCAATTATTCAAACCACTGTTGAGAAACACCCTTAAGTTGATAAACAGTAAACTTCACCTTCCCTACCATAGAAAATCCCATAATTCTTTCTATCTTATACACATAATCAACAAACTCCTAAGGACTCTCATCAACCATGTAACAATGGAATTCCAGAAGATTAATCGTAGTGAAGTCCCTAATCCTCGTCGTCGTACCTATATTTGGGTTCATGAGAGCAATGGCCTCTATATTATCTTGGGCCATCATATCTTTAGCTAATACATGGAAATTGCTTAAAATTTGGCATCAGTCACTTGATCTGCCAAATGGGTAATTGAACTTGAGATACCTCGAACTCCACATTGTTATTGCCCGCATTCCTTCTCTCATAAGCTTATTGAGGGTCCATATCCTGAAAAGAATCGAACCTGATTTAGGAGAAGGATATTTCTACAGATACAATCTATGGCGCGTATTTAGAATAATGAAAGAAGTGGAGTTTCCTAAACATTTTGTAGTCTCATATTCATAAAAGTGGCGCGCTTCATATAAGGAATAAAACTTTACTCAACGTGGCTTGTCAGATATCCTAGGACCTCTAATAAAACCTTGTATTCTAATTCTAAGTTTTCCATGACCCAACGTACACCTTAGACATGACATAGTGTATAAGACCCCAAGAGGCCCTGCACAAGCCACTTAACAAACATATATACAACATAATAGAGGAAAGTAGAAAAATCTCATGTAATGAAAGTGTTTGACATAAAGTGGGTTTCTAATAACAGTCTTGGAAAGCCATCTACTACATCAAAAAAAGTTTTAGGGACAAAACCTATACACCACATACAACATCCAAAAATTTAAGATATAAGAAAACAATAAAGCTAACATAGTCCTCGGAGTATTAGGACTAACCAAGTCTTCGAATCTACATGGTCATTCACTAGCCACGAACTGAGGGAGATGAATCGTCACTCCCTAAATTAGTGAAACAATGTAGGCACAAGTATGCATTAGTATATGAAATGTACTAAGTATGAAAGAAATTAATAAATTATGAAAATATGATCATAAAAAAATATAATTGAGATCATGATATTCATGACCAGGCTAAGCATTATAAAAACCATTAGAAGTAGAATCATAAATCATGAACATGGTCAATGCATCTTAAACTCATAAAGTAAGAGTCATTAAAACCTTGATAAAAACATAGATCATTTTGTCGTATATCAGCTTTAACTGACAATAGACCATGCGAGCTATAACACGGAATCTTATGTAACTATTACATCGAGAAAGGAGAATCTACGTGCCCTGGTAGAACTTTGTATCATGATTCATATGCTATATTTGGATCAACTAGCTAGGTCATTTAATACAAGCCTACAGAGGCACGTAATTTGGAACTAGAGATTGCTACTAGAGACTACCATATTTGGGCCTCCACCTCAAAGTTCTCTCGGTGCTAAGTTAAATTCAAATGGAATAGTAAATTTCATAAACATATCATTCTCCATGTAAAAGTAGAATTCAAATACAAGTTAAAGCTTAAAACATCATAGAGTAGCCCATTACTTTTGGGAAAAAAGCCTTCAATCAAACCACGATTCCTAAATATGTGAGAAAATCCTTTCACAATTTCATTGATACTCATATTAAATAAACCTAATTCATAATACATTCCTTTTCATAAATCTTGCATAACTTCATGAAAACATCAAATCATAGATTCATAATTTCTTCATAAATTCATGTCTTATAGGGTTCATAGTAAAAATTGATTATGAATGTATGGTTTCATGTGATTTCAATTGAAAAGCATGTAAATGAGTTAAAACAATCATAATAAGATCAAATTCAAACAATTGGATCACCATAAATAGAGTCCATGAATAATTGCATGAAAGCCTAATCAATTTGATTAAAATTGAACTTGAAGAATTGAGAAACTTTGGGGGCTCAATGGGTGAATGTAACCCATTGATGAATCTATGCATACATTTCAATTGAAAAACCCCGAATCACTGGTGAAAAAAGAGACTTAACTTGGATACCCGAGCTTTTTCTTCTTGACCTTGGGTGAGAATTAGAAGGGATGAATGTGGATGTAATTTGGGGTTTCGAGAGAATGAGAGAGTAGGGTTAGTTTTAGGAATAGAAAACTAGTTGTAGGACTTAGAAATAGGGGTAAAATGATGTAGTATAGGTATTAGATGCATCAGGAATGATCCAATTACCCTTAAAAATAATTGTCGGATGGTTCTTACAGTTTGGACCTACATATAGGTGTAAAACAACATAGTATAGGTATTAGATGAATAGGTGAATAGGACACCTTGACGGGAAGGAAATTAGTTGATTTCGTCATCCGCTCTACTATCACCCAAATAGAGTCATGTTGTCAACGGGTGCGAGGCAAACCAACAATAAAGTCCATATTCAAGTCTTCCCACTTCCGAGTACGAATGCTAATATCTTGGGATAGACCTCTAATATACCGTGAGTTTACGGCATTTTTGATACATTTTCACTTAAGAGTTGTGTGTCTAGGGCCATTTTGTATTAAAAATAATCTTTTTGTGACATGTTTGCAGGAAATAGACTTGGACGTGGTTGAGTGGGATGACAGCTGAAATTCTATAGGAGTGGCCACCCACGGAGGGACCTACGGACCGTAGGTCCTGTCGGTACGTCGATGGGTAGGCGTAGATGGGAGCATTAGGGAAGTTTGACCAAGTGTGGAACTACAAAGTGATCCATGGACCATAGGTTGGCCTACGGTCCATCCTGCACAGCCGTAGAAGGTGTTTAGAGAGTTAAATTTCCAGTACCTAATGAAAATCCTAAGTGTGGAGCCACGGACCGTAGGTCAACCTATGGTTCATCATGCACGTCCGTCATTGAAGAACTGGAAGTTGAAGGTTCTAGCCTCAGTGGAAAAGTTCTAAGTGTTGACCAGCGGAGGGGAACTACGGACTGTAGGTAGACCCATGGTTCGTAGGTGAAGTCGTCCATCAAAGTTGCGTCCCAAAAGTTTATTTCCTTATTTTGCTTCCTTTTTGTTTAGGACATGTTTTTTCTATAAATAGGATATGTAAACTTGGTTTATGGGGTTAGACATTATTGTTTACTTTTAGTTCTTGATATTTTCTTGGGAATTAACTTGAAAACTTTGGCAATTTGATTTCTGGATTTCGGTTTATAAGATTTTTGCTTTGAAATTCAGTTTGAGATTTTGGGTTTCTTCTACTCAATATGTAAGTTCATGAATTCTAATTATTAAAGCATGAATTGTGTTCTTTCAAGCATGAGTAGCTAAATCCACAACTAGGGTTGTGGGAACCATGAGAAATTAACAACGTATGAATAATAATTAAGTAATTCTTGAATAGTGTTGATGCATGCATTGATAATTCGCTCTTGTAGAAGTCTTTTTAACGAGTGCACGCGTTAGAACTCGCCTTGTTGCTACCAGTCGGACCAAGGAGGTAGTAAATAAGAAAATAATTATCAACAGAGATTTAGTGTGATATTATCTAATAGTCTAATGTCAATTGGTGTGAGGGTGAAAACTAAGCCATACATTAATGTGATGTGTAATCTGAGGTAAAGGTAAGGGTAAGTAAATTATACACAGTAGCCGGACCAAGGTGCGGAGTGAAATTCCCTACATAGAGGACCAATCACTTAGGGATACATATCTTACCAACTTTGAATGTAAAACACTAGGAAATAATTACGATTATTAGGATTACCGCGTTAAGAGCATAAGGGGAACACATACACCCTAGTTTCTTTCTATTATTGATAACTCGAAGTTTGAATCTTGCTCACTTGATACTTAAACAACAATCAATTATTTGTTTCACAAATCCCCCCCTTTATTTACTTGTCTCAGAAATAAGTTGACTAAACGAATACAATAGTGACTTAAGTTTAAGTCTGAACCATATTCCTCGTGGGATCGACCCCAACCTACAAGTTGGGTTCTTTATTTGACGACGACTGCTTATGCTTCTTTAATAGAGGTGTAATTTGAGCGTATCAAATTTTGGTGCCGCTGTCGGGGAATAAGGCTTTTGGATTAAGTTTAACTACATTATTGAACTTTACTCAATTATTTCTTAATTTTATGTTTTATTTTGTTTTTGGTTTTGTTTTCTTTAGAATTCTACTCTAGTGTATGTCAAGTACATAGAGTCGAGACGAACCATTGACCCCATATGATCTAGAGTTGAGATAAACTTTGTGAAAGATGAATAATCAAGGGGTCCAAAATAATCCAATCATAGAGGAGCATGTGGAAAGTGTTGGTAATGAGAATGCTCAGGTTCCTGGTGGTAATTTACTCGGAGATGCATTGAGGGTGCAGAATCCACCATAACCAAAACTGTGTGATATTTATAGGGTCGACTTCAACACTATTGAATTTGAAGGACCTATTGTTCTCCCTCCTCTACCTCCAGGGAATATATTTGTGGTGACTAACAGTCTGACGTAGATGTTTACATCAAGGGGATTGTTTTTTGGTATGGCTTCGGAAGATCCACATGGGAACATGGCCAAGTTGAGGAGTGTTTGCAAGAGTTGTGTGGGATGACCAGAGTTGTGTTGAGAGTGTTCCCTCTATCATTGACCGGAGACGGTGCGATCTGGTTTTCTAAGATTCTGTATAACTCAATTCAGACATGGGACTAATTGCACAAGTTGTTCATGGCAAAGTATTTTCGGTTGTCCAAGAAGCTGAATCACAAGGCCAAACTGAACAAATTTGTAGCACTACCTGGAGAGTCTGTGAGTAGTTTATGGGATAGGTTTACTTTATTCAGAAGAAGTGTTTCGAATCACCGCATCGATGATGAGTCACTGAAGGAGTACTTCTACAGCGGTCAGGATGGCAATGGTAAGGTTGTGCTTGATACCATCGCTGGAGGTTCATATGGTGAGTGCACTTTTGAGGAGATCGCTGAGAAATTGGAGAAGATTTCCTGAAATAATAAAGCATGGAGCACTAGGAAGTCAGACACTAGAAGAAGTACTTTTGCAGTTCAAGATGCACCTAGTCAATCTGCAGATGACATTCGTGAGGAGATGGCTCAGATGAGGACAAAACTTGGGTTGGTGTTAAAGCATGTGAGCGGAGATGCAGAAAAGATGAATGCAAGAAACTACTTGACTACAACTCCACCACCACCAGTTGAGGAATGCTACTATGAGGAGAAGCTTATTTGGTGAATGATCAGATGGGGGGTTTACGAGCCAACGCCCAAGGTTCCAACTCTGATAATTGGCGACACGGAGAAGGAAACCAAGGTTGGAACTATGGTAACTACAACCAAGAGGGTAACTATGTCTGGGATGGGAACTACAATGGTGACAACAACTACAACCGAAAAAACTATGGCAATAGAAATGAGAGAGTTGGGCCTTATGTTCCACCTGCAAATCAGGAATCTTGCAATAAGGAAGCTGGGGCTAGTATGTCATGCAGTGATGATATGATGGAGAAGATGACAAAGAGGTTTGATACGACTGATGAGAATGTGAAAGAGATGTGAAATGAGTTGTCTGGAATTGGTCAAAAAGTTGATGCCCATGCAGTGTCGATCAAGCAACTTGAGCAGCAGACAATTGTCCACTACAGTTAAGCCACGTCATCTTGGCACACTTACTAGCAACACCATCCTTAATCCAAAGAATGATGGGCATTATATGGAAGTCACTACTTGAGGGGGTAAACAGACCATTGATCCACCTATGCCGTCTGAGGCTAAAATTGTGGTAGAAAGAGATAATGATGAGATTGAGGTCACTGGAGATTCTAAGAATGCTACAGAGAAGGAAGTGGAGATGACCCAAAAAAATATTCCCATACCTAGACCTACACCGCCATTCCCACAGAGATTAGTGAAGAAGAATGAATAAGAAAAATACCGCAGGTTCATTACTATGTTGAAACAGCTTTCCATCAATGTTCCACTGATAGAGGCTTTGGAGAAAATGCCTGGGTATGCGAAGTTTATGAAGGATTTAGTGACCAAAAAGAGGGCCGTCAGTTTTGAGAATGATGAGAGGTTGCAACATTGCAGTGTTATTGCTACTAGGTCACTTGTGTAGAAGAAAGGGGATCCTGGTGCTTTCACTATTCCTTGTACCATTAGGTTGTTGCATTTTGCGAAGGAGTTGTGTGATTTGGGAGCTAGTATTAATCTGATGCCATTGTCTATTTACAAGAAGTTAGGCTTATGGTCTCCATAACCGACTGCGATGCGACTACTCATGGCCGATAGAAGTGCGAAGAAGCCCGTTGGTGTTCTACAAGATGTACTTGTTAAAGCGGTCATTTATTTTTCCGGCGCATTTTGTGATACTTGATTATGAAGTTGATTTTAAGGTTCCCATCATCCTAGGGAGACCATTCCTTGCTACTGGGTGTGCCTTAATCGATATGGAGAGAGGAAAGATGAAGTTTCGATTGAATAATGAAGAGGTAACTTTCAACATCTATAGGTCTATGTAGCATGAAAGTGATCTCAAGTCAGCATCAGTGGTGAATCATGTTGTGGAGCGAGGTTCTGATGTGTATTGAAGAGAGGTTGGTTATTGATGTACTGGCAGCGGTAATGATGAATTTTGAGGATGATGCTATTGAAGACTATGATGAATTAGTTACAGCACTTGATAGGTTCGAATTATGTTCCAAACCAAAGAAATTGGAGCTAGATATGAAGAATAGCAACTCTCCACCCGCAAAATCGTCTATTGAAGAGGCTCCAAAATTGGAGCTCAAGGCTCTAACATCACATTTGAGGTATGTATTCTTAGGGAGAGATGGTACTTTACCAGTCATTATTTTGGCAGATTTAAGTGAGGTACAAGTTAAGGCATTGGTTTTTGTGTTGAAGTGGTTCAAGAGGGCGATTGGATGGACTATTACGGACATTATTGGGATTTCTCCTGGCATTTATTCTCATAAAATCCAACTCATACCGGACCATAAGCCTAGTATCGAGCACCAAAGGAGACTAAATCCACATATGCAATAGGTAGTTAAAATGGAAATCATCAAGTGGTTGGATGCTGGAGTCATATACCCCATCACAGATAGTAGTTGGGTCTGTCATATTCAGTATGTACCCAAGAAAGGTGGGATTACTGTGGTTCTTAATGCAAAAAATTAGCTTGATCTGATGCGGCCAGTGACTGGATGGACAGTATATATGGACTACCGGAAATTGAATGCTTGGACAGAAAAGGATCACTTCCCTATGCCGTTCATGGATCATATGCTGGATCGCCTTGCTGTTAAGGGTTAGTATTGTTTTCTTGATGGATATTCGGGCTCTAATCAGATCTCCATTGCTCCGGAAGACCAAGATAAAACCACATTCACATGCCCTTATGGGACTTTCGCCTTCAAAGGGATGCCATTTGGGTTTTGTAATGCTCCATCGACATTCCAGCATTGCATGATGTCGATATTTTCAGATATGGTGGAGGACACTATTGAAGTATTTATGGATGATTTTTCTATGGTAGGTGACTCGTTTGATGGTTGTCTGATGCATTTGGCCGAGGTACTGAAACGGTGTGAAGAGTTCAATATTTTGCTCAATTGGGAAAAGTGCCACCTCATGGTGAAAAAAGGGATAGTTTTGGGTCATCGGATTTCTGAGAAGGGTATTGAGGTTGACAGAGCTAAAGTTGAGGTAATCAAAAAGCTTCCACCACCTATCTCTGTTAAAGATGTTAGAAATTTTCTTGGGCATGGCGGCTTTTATAGGAGGTTTATGAAGGATTTCTCCAAAATTGCACACCCATTGTACAAATTGCTCGAAAAGAAGTGTAAGTTTGATTTTGATGATGCTTGTCTGAGAGCATTTGGAGAGTTGAAATCCAAGCTAGTTTCCGCACCTATCATTATTTCACCAGATTGGGGGTAATCGATTGAAGTGATGTGTGATACGAGTGAAGTGGCGCTTGGTGTGGTATTGGGACAGAGGCGAGAGAAGATTCTTCATCCGATTTACTATGCTTGAAAAGCTTTGAATGTGGCTCAGAAGAACTATACTGTGACTGAATAGGAGATCCTTCTTGTGGTTTTTGCATTCGAGAAATTTCGATCCTACTTACTTGGTACTAAGGTCATAGTGCATACTGACCATTCTGCATTGAGGTATATGATGGCTAAAAAGGATGCAAAACCAAGATTAATTATATGTGTATTATTGCTGCAAGAGTTTGATTTTGAGGTGAAAGATAGAAAGGGACAAAAAATCAAGTCGTCAATCATTTGTCCAAATTAGAGGAGGAAGCTATGCTCAAGCTAGGAGATGGGGCTGAAATTAATGATGCCTTTCCAGAAGAACATTTATTGGCTGCATTTGTTGATCTTATTCCTTGGTTTGCGGACTTTGCTAACTACTTGGAGTGATCTGGATCCATCAGATTTGTCATTTCACCAAAGGAAAAAGTTTATGCATGATGTGAAGAAGTTCTTTTGGGATGAGCCTTACTTGTTCTGTATCAGTGCTGATGGGATTATTCGTCATTGTGTGCCCGAGGTTGAGATGATGAGTATACTAGAGGCGTGTCATTCATCGTCTGTTGGTGGGAATCATAGTGGTTTTTGGAATTCTCATACAATCTTGTAGTGTGGGTATTACTGGCCTACCATCCACCAAGATGCTCAAGATTTCGTCAAGTCTTGTGATCATTGCCAAAGATAAGGAGGAATTTCAAAGAGGCAATAGCGACATGTGAATCCAATATTGGTGATTGAGTTGTTTGATGTATGGGGCCTTGACTTTATGGTTCCATTTGTGAGTTCACATGGGATAAAGTATATTCTTGTTGCAGTTGATTATGTGTCAAAATGGGTGGAAGCAATTGCGCTTTCAGACAATGAAGGGAAAAGTGTCACCACATTCCTCAAAAAGAGTATTTTCTCAAGATTTGGTACACCTAGGGCGATTATCAGCGATGGAGGTTCCCACTTTTGTAATAAGTTGTTGAAAGTGTTGCTAGAGAAATATGGAGTTAGTCACAATCTAGCCACACCTTACCATCTGCAGTCTAGTGGGCAAGTTGAAGTGTCAAACAGAGAGATAAAGCAAATCCTTTCAAAGACTGTGAATGCCAATAGAAATGATTGGTCAAGGAGGGTTGATGATGCTCTATGGGCCTATCACACCGCATTCAAGAATCCCATAGGTATATCCTCCTACCAACTTGTATATGGCAAGCTAAGTAATGCCATTTGCCGGTAGAGCTAGAGCATAAGGTTGTGTGGCCGCTAAAGAAGTTGAATTTGGATTAAGGCTCCACATCGAGTTAAAGAGTGAATGACATGAATGAGCTTGATGAGTTTTGCCTAAAATCTTATGAAAGTTCAGCCTTCTATAAGGATAAGATAAAAAAGTATCATGATCAAAATATTGGAAAGCGTGAATATGTTGTGGGTGATGTGGTGCTTATATTCAACTCAAGGTTGCACTTGTTTCCTGGCAAGCTCAAGTCTAAGTGGACCGGGTCATTCAAAGTCACTCAAGTGTTTCCACATAGAGAGGTAGAGCTCAAGAACAAGGAGGGAACAAGGTTCAAGGTGAACGGGCAAAGGATCAAAGTCTACATGGGGAAATTGGAGAGTGTGCAAGAGGTGATCGAGGCCTATTAACTTGATGAAGTCGGAATAATCAAGGGGTCTGCGTCGTGCAGCGACATTAAATCAAGCGCTGCTTGGGAGGCAACCCAAGATGTACAATCTAGCCAACTATAGGTTTTTCAATTTGATTTAGGAGTTTTCTTCTTTTATTTTAATTTATGTAACTCTTTAGATAGGTGTTTTATTTTTGGATTAGTGTTGGCTAGATATAGAATAGGGTTCGTGCCTAAAAAGTGTCTAGAAAATATAAAAAGAATGTCCTAATGGTTAATACGTGTGCAGGGGCAAAAGAGAAAATCTGTAGAAAAACAGCTGAGCAGTGATCTATGTACCCGATCGATGGTTTGTGGGTCCATCCACGGATCGTGAATGACGTTCGTAGACCCCATGTAAGTTTTCTAAAATTCTAAGTGTCAGAGTGACCTACGAACCGGACCTACGGTCCATAGGTCGACCCATGGACCGTCGATGGGGTCTCGTGGGTCTAAAAACTAGGGTTAGCCTGACTCGACCCAGACAACTTATAAAATAAAACCTCTCATTTTTAATTCATTCCCCACATTCAAAACTCTTTCCCAACCATTTTTAAACCTTTTCTCTCCCACAATCATTCCATTTAATCACAATATCCCACAGATCAAGTCCCCATTCACTTCCCCAAATTCTAAAATCATCCTTCTCCCTTCTAAATCCCTCATCTCCATTCCCCAAAGATTTCACGAGTCCGGGTTAGGTGTCAAAGGGCTAGCAAAGGTCTAAAGGATTCTATTGCATCATCACTCACCCACTTCGATTACTTGAAAGGTAAACGCCATCACCCTGACTTCGAATTCACTGTTCAGTATTTGTATCATGAAGTCACGAAGTTGGGACTTTACCTTGGGTTGTTAATGTCCTATTTGATTGCTAAATTATATGCTTAAAACAAACTTGGTATGATGGTATGTGAGTGTGTAATTACTTAAAACTGAATAATTCAAGTTAATAGAAAAACTGGAAGTTTTGACTTAGGATTCATGGGTATCGGTGTGATAAATTGTGATATTCTATAAAATTGGAACCCTGAGGATGATTATCTACCATATTACTTGTTGAAATGAATGTATAGGCCTAAAGTATTTAAAATTGGTAAAGTAAAAGGATTGAAAGAAGTGAACCCTCTGAAACCTGGCACAGCCTGACCCACGAGACCCCATCTATGGACCATAGGTCATTCTACGGATCGTAGGTCAAGTCTTGTAACACCCCTCAAAATGAAGTAGGATAAAGTAGAGCCTCACATGGGTTTTATGCATTAATAACTTGTTAAAATAATGAAGAATAGCCTTTTAAGTCAGTTTTAAAGAGTTTGGAAGTCAAACGTCAAGGGACGACCAAGACGTTCGGAAACTAGTCTTTTACGTGTT
>JAJOOS010021743.1:0-13226 GCA_029582725.1 Solanum chiquidenum
CCCTGACCGGTCCCCTATCCCGAACCCCCCCCCCCCCAAACCTGGGAATTGTACGGGACCGGGTCCGGCGAGCCGGTTCTCGAACCGGTCTCGGGCCGGGGCGGGCCGACCCGGTCCCCCTGCCAGCCCTATTCTATTGATAATTTCAATTTTAAAAAATATAGTTTATGTTTAAATTTGGAGAAAAATATATCGCAGCAACCCAATTCATTTTCGGAAATCAAGTCTTCATAGTTCTTGAATCCGGTAATACCATTCTAATTTCCAATATTATTTTTATTTTGTGTCTTATGTTTATTATATTTTTTTATTTGATATTGTAAATAGTGTTTAAAATATTTGTTAGATTTTAATATGTCAACTAGAAAATATGAATCCGGTCATTCAAAACTTAAAAGAAAAAGAAAAGTCGATAACTTGATAAAATCTCAAAAATGTGCTCTTGATAAATTTTTGGAAAATAAAGTTAGAATTAAGTCAAAAAAGGTTGGGAAATGTTCTTTAGAAGAACAAGTCACTAACTTAGTTGAAGCTGAGTTAGATAGTGATATAAACCAAAAAGAAGAAGAAGGAGAGGAAATTAGTGAAAAGTCGGATGCAGATTCCCAAGAAAATCAAGAACTCATAAATGAATTAAATAATCATACTCCTAAAAATATCTATGATCCTAGTCCATGGAATATTGTTGATACAAAGTTAAGAGACTTATTAGTAGAAAATGGACCAATTAGAATAAAATCTTATTTAAGATTAACAATGTCTCAAGAAAGATTAAGTGATTTGGCTATATTATCGATTGAAAATAATTATTTGAAGAAGTTGACTACACAAAAATTATTAACAACTTTGTATCTCAAAAAGCTAGAAAAATAAATTTAAAATATAAACATATATAATTTTTAATTTTTTTTTAAGGCCTCTAATTTAAGTTTGGCCTTAGGCCACCAACCTGTTTGAGCCGCCCCTGTTCTTGCTATTCCCTTTTTTCCCTCTAAATATATTGTCTTAACATACCTAATTATTAAAATTTCCTATATAATTATGAGGTTTAAATGAGATAGGAAATCACGTAGCAATAGAGAAAATTAATATTGAATGAGTAATAAAAGGTCATCGATTTGTCAAATTTGTATTTAGAATTTCAATAAAATATCTTTAATTCATTTTTTCGATCATTAAAATAGTTATTATACAACTATGAGTGTTAAATAATATTTAAATTATTATTTTATATTTTGTGGTTTCAAATTTACTATCTAATGGTCAATTACAATTTTAAATTAATAATATAAATAACAATCATCTAGTTAAGGTGTAATATTTTAAAATGTACAATCAACCAATCCATAAGTTCAGTAATAAATTTATAACCGCGCTTCACTAGTTTAATACATGTGACAAGGTGATATAAAAGATTGGTTGAACAACCTCAAAATTTAATATTTGTTACAAAGTAATCAGAGAGGATACTTTGTGTGATCAAAAGTTACATTGGAAGTTATAATATAGAAACACATCCTTTTAACTTAGCTTCAAACATCTATATTCTTTAATTTTGATGTAAATAAATTGAACAAATAAACGTTCGCATCATTGCATTTATTTTAGCCTCCCAAGTGATAATTTGGGTGAGATACACTGACATTAATTTATATTATACTACACAAAACTGTTCAACTTTATATAATGAACAATGAGGGAGCCACTTTTTTCCTCCTAAAATTTACATCTTCACTTCCATCTTCACCAGTTCTGAATTCTCAAACACTTCTAACCGGATTTTACAGAGCCATATCGGAGATACAACCGCGATCCCTTCGGTCGGAGCACGCGCCGGCGCGTGGAGTACCACACAGTGATTTCCCAGTCACCGGAGATGTTATTTCCGGCCGGAAAATCTGTTCCGTCTCCTTCCACGGTGGCGGTGAAGCAAAATAGTCACTCTCTGAGAGAGACTCATAAGCTAACTATATATGTAAATCCCTACAAATCAGCTGTACTGATACTCTAATAGGTAAACAAATTGAAAACTCTTTTTTTTAATTATTATTACTGTGTATTTTCTTAATTAATTCCAAGTTTTGTGTAGGAATAATTGTTACACCCTCTGTTTGGTACTTTTCGTTTTTTGAGAGCAAACAATTTAACTTTGATCGAACATTTGCGTATGGAATCTTCAATTTTTTGAAATGAAATTTATATATTTGTAAACTACTTAAAAAGTACTACAAATCACAATAATTAATAATTCAAAATGTTAAAAGGATCTATGAAAAACTTACGATAAAAAATAGACTTATTTGAATCTCGAAATATGAAAAGTGCCACGTAAAATGGGACGGAAGGAGTATGTCTTATCTCTAATTAATTTTTTTTTTATTATTTCTTAAATTATAATGAAATATATATATATATATATATATACCACAGCAATTTACTTCATGCAATTTGGCCTTATCACCCATTCATATTTTAGCATAATAATATGATTGGTTGGTGGCATTTGGGTATTCTAGATTTTCCTCATGATCTAGAAAGTCAAAATATTCACCTAAAAGGAATAGTTGAATAAAAAGACTATATTTGCGTTAATATATCCTGAGCTTGCTGCTATATAAGTGCTCTGCCTTGTAATCAAATTGGCACCAAATATTCTTTTTGTTCTTTATAACCATATCATCATACAAGTGAAAGAACACACACACAAAAAAAATCAAGAATAATTTGGGTATCTCCCAATACTGTAGTGATGTTCATTTGGACAAGTTTGAAGTATTGTGGACATTTTTTTCATTTTTAGGCACGACGAGAAGTCATCATTTGCATAGTTTACGAGTTCTTCTTAGAGTAAAAAAAAGATTAGCCTTCTGATCGATCGAGTGGACATTGGTTCGTGATGGAGCCGGCGAATCTTAGCAATTTTAGAGGTAGTTTGAGGGCAAGTATGAGGGCGGATTCTAGCCGCTCGATATTTTCGCGCTCAGCAAGAGATGAGGATGATGAAGAGGCTCTTAAATGGGCTGCATTGGAAAAATTGCCAACGTTCGATCGGATGAGAAAAGGTTTATTGTTTGGAAAAGAAGGTGAAACTGCTGCTGAAGTTGATACAAATGATATTGGACATCAAGAAAGGAAGAGTTTGCTTGATAGGCTTGTCAAGGTTGCTGATGAAGATAATGAGAAGTTCTTGTTGAAACTCAAGGACAGAATTCAGACGTAAGTGAAATAATCTGAACTTTTCATGTATATATAGTTTGTTTTTTTCATTTTGGGAAATCTTGGTGTGACGGTAAAAGTTGTCGTTGTGTGACCATAAGGTCACATGTTCAAGTTATGAAAACAACCTCTTGCAAAAATGGATGTCGGCCCTTTCTTGACCCAGTGCATAAGAAGAGTTGTGGTTGTGTGTCAAGGGGTCACTCCAAATTACACACAAAAATTCAAAAACGACTCTAATTTTCAAATACCATTTTTCATTTTAGAAACAAAAACTACGTTTCACAATTTTCGTGGCCAAACAGGACCTAAAGTTATAAGTTCTGAACCACAATTTTTTTACTTACTGGTTCTGAATAGATTATTTGTACATATTAAATTTTTTTTTTAATACAAATACATTATTTAAGCCAAAGTTACTAGTATCGAACCCCTAACCACAATTGTGGCTCTATCCTTAGTCCTTCCGCAGACCTACGCATAGCCAGAACTTAGTGCATTGAAATTTCGACTTTTTTTCTAACTATGAGTTGAGTATCCCTTTTCTATTTTTTAATTGATTGGTATTTAACTTGTGGTTTTTTTTCCCTCTCTTTAAATAAATTTACAGAGTTGGGATTGATTTGCCATCAATAGAAGTGAGATATGAACATCTCAACATTAAGGCAGATGCATATGTAGGAAGCAGAGCTTTGCCTACTTTTATCAACTTCATGACCAACTTTGTTGAGGTAAACATATGAATACAAAAACCAAACATTTTAATATTTCAATTTCTTTTAATTGAAATTAAGGAAGGGGGAGCTTGGAGCAACTGTGAAGTTGTTTCCATGTGACCTATATGTTACGGATTCGAATCGTGAAAGCAGTGACTAATGCTTGCATTATGATAGACTGTCTACATGGACCTTCCCCAGTCCCTGCTAACATGGGATGTTTTATGCCGTTGTTCCTTTATTGAAACTAACTTCTTTTTTTCTTTCTAATTTTTTGCTCCATAGACATTCTTGAATTCTATTCACATACTTCCAAGTAGAAAGAGGCAAATCACAATTCTCAATGATGTAAGTGGTATGATTAAGCCTTCAAGGATGACTCTACTTTTGGGACCTCCAAGTTCTGGAAAGACTACTTTGTTATTAGCTTTGGCTGGAAAACTTGATCCTACTCTAAAGGTAAGATTTTCAATACCAAATATATTATAGATAATAGGAAAAAGACTAAATTTACCCTTGTACTTTGAGAAACTGGTTATATGGAAATTGTTTGTATTTACCCCTCATTAAAGTTTTCGAATAAATTTGCACGTATCGTTAACCTTTGAATCACATATTACCCTTCCACCCTTACAGAACAAAGATCCTACCTATAGTATAGGGGCAAGTTTGGTATTTTCCTAATTGAATATACTATGTATATTTTCCTTCATTTTCGTGTGACTAACAAATTGCAAATGTATATTAAAATTCATTATAGTAGTAGTAAGTAATATTTTTTAACTTCCTTCTTTCATAAAAACTAAGTAAAAAGTTGTAGTAATTTTAAAAGGTAATTTTTTTTAAAATTTTCAGAAAAATTAACCTTTTCAACTCCTTTCTTTAAATTTTAAATTTTATATAAAATATTTTTCTTATATTCAGTGACTATATAATTGACTTCTTACAGAATCATTACAATTTGACCTACTATAGAAGATTGCTATCTTATTTTAGTTTACTAATTGGACTCTCTAAAATTAATGTCGTATGCATGCTGGATCCTCCAAAAGAGTGTTTTTATAGAGGATCCTACACTGGTACAGCTCCATAATGAAGAGTTCGAGCAACATTGCCTTTAATTACCTCAGAATTGACTTGATATCTATATTGCTCTTACTCTCTAAAAATGGTGCGCCGGATCCTTCAAATATGCACTACTTTATGAAGTATCCGCACACACCCGTCGACATTTTTAAGAATTCGAACAGCATAGCTTGATACTATAATTTTTTACACAGTCAATTCATAGAAGTAGAACCCTTTTATAAATAAGATAATTTTCTATTAAAAGTTTTCCCCTTTTTTTATGGAAATCAGGTTACTGGGAATGTGACCTATAATGGACATGAACTACATGAATTTGTTCCACAAAAAACAGCTGTGTATATCAGCCAATATGACTTGCATATTGGAGAAATGACTGTTAGGGAAACTTTGGAATTTTCTGCAAAATGCCAAGGAGTTGGCCCTAGATATGGTTAGTATTTTTTTCTTATAACTAAGAATCATTTGGTAGAGTGTATACGAATCATCATTGAGTTTTATTTTTAGTTGGGCACTGAAAATATATATATACAATCATTAATTGCTTAGTTTTTTCTGAAAACTTGTATAGAGATGTTGGCTGAACTATCAAGAAGAGAGAAAGCTGCTAATATCAAGCCTGATAATGATATTGATATCTATATGAAGGTAAGAATACAACAGAAAAACATGAAAGGGAATAATACCAAAGCTTTTACTATATTTACATTTATAGATGATAATTTTTTATTATTTTTTTGGAAATGAAGGCTTCAGTAACAAAAGGACAGGAAGCCAACATTGTTACAGATTATGTTCTTAAGGTAACATTTACCACATTCAATTATTTCGCTTAATAAGGATTTAGTGTTTATAGCGCTTTTTAACTTGATGTAGCGGATAACCTATCTTATGAATGTTACTAATTTGACTTCCATTTGCAGATTTTGGGACTGGATGTATGTGCTGATACTATGGTGGGAGATGAAATGTTAAGGGGTATTTCAGGGGGGCAAAAGAAACGTGTAACGACGGGTGAAATGCTTGTTGGACCATCAAAGGCGCTTTTCATGGATGAAATCTCAACTGGATTGGACAGTTCAACTACTTTCTCCATTGTCAATTCGTTAAGACAATCGGTGCAGCTCTTGAAGGGAACTGCTGTGATATCTCTGTTACAGCCAGCCCCTGAGACTTACAACTTGTTTGATGACATAATTCTGCTGTCAGATGCATGCATTGTCTATCAGGGCCCTCGGGAAGATGTTCTTGACTTCTTTGAATCCATGGGATTCAAGTGCCCCGAGAGGAAAGGTGTGGCAGATTTTTTGCAAGAGGTATGTCTTACAATGGAGTATAACCTGCGAAGTTTATGATGTTGTGTTGAACTGTGTCTTACAATAGAGTTCATTATGTCTTCAATGTGTCTCTTCATGTACCACTCTGATTATTTTTCATGAAGGGTGATGAAACTTAACTAACAACCTATTATGATTATATGTTGAAGTGTGTGACCACCATAAAAGCTTAATCTGTTAGATATACCAAACTTTTATGTAGTTAACTATGTCTTAGGCATACAAGAATGAAGTTTTAAATTATTTCTTGCAGGTAACATCAAAGAAGGATCAACAACAATATTGGGCTAAGAAGGATAAGCCTTATAGGTTTATCACATCAAAAGAATTTGCTGAGGCATATCAGTCTTTCCATGTTGGAAAGAAACTCGCCGATGAGCTTACAACTCCATATGACAAGACCAAAAGCCACCCTGCTGCTTTGTCTACTAAGAAGTATGGTATAGGGACGAAACAACTGTTGAAGGTCTGTGCTGAACGAGAATTCTTACTAATGAAGAGGAACTCATTTGTTTACGTATTCAAGCTCTTTCAGGTACTTACTACTTAGTCTATTAGAAATATAAAAGTGTTTTCTATTTCATGACCATGTGGCAATTACAAATAATCTTTGTTTCTGTTCTGTTTTCTCAGCTCATGGTCATGGCATTTATAATGATGACCGTCTTTTTCCGTACTAAGATGCCCCGAGATGATATGGATGATGGAGGGATGTATGCTGGTGCTCTCTTTTTTGTAGTCGTTGTGATTATGTTTAATGGAATGGCTGAGATCAACCTGACGATTTTAAAGCTTCCAGTCTACTTCAAGCAAAGGGACCTTCTTTTTTATCCTTCATGGGCTTATGCCCTTCCCACATGGATCCTCAAAATCCCAATAACATTTATTGAAGTTGGTCTTTGGACATTTCTTACATATTATGTCATGGGATTTGATCCAAATGTTTCAAGGTAAGAGAAGTAAAACAGATTGTTCAGAGTAATAATTAGATGGCCTTCATATAATTCCATGATTATTAAGGGACTATGGCTTTGCAGATTGTTCAAACAATTCTTGCTTCTCGTACTAGTACACCAGATGGCATCGGGATTGTTCAGATTCATTGGTGCAGCAGGGAGAACAATGGGAGTCGCTACCACATTTGGAGCATTTGCACTGGTTTTGCAATTTGCATTGTCTGGATTTGTCCTCTCGAGAAGTATGTTTTATTACGTTTGCAAAAATTATTTTTCTTGTTCAATCATACCTTTATTTATATTATTTTTTGCATGATACTACAGATGATGTGAAGAAATGGTGGATCTGGGGTTACTGGATCTCACCATTAATGTATTCTGTGAATTCAATTCTTGTGAATGAATTTGATGGGAAGAAATGGGAACATGTAAGTGTTTCTATACCAAACCACATGCAAATAGCTAAATTCTTTTGTTTTTATTCCAAACCACATGCAAATAGCTCACATCCACTCTTAATTTAAACAGATTGCGCCAAATGGAGCTGAGCCACTTGGACATGCTGTAGTAAGATCTCGAGGGTTCTTTCCAGATGAATATTGGTACTGGATAGGAGTTGGGGCACTTATCGGATACATAATAATCTTCAACCTCTGCTACAGTATTGGACTCGCTTACCTGAACCGTGAGTATCTCTGATGCCTTTAAATTCCCCTTGAAAAGAACATAAAATGAACGATGCCATATACTACCGGGGAAACGGGGCTAATAACATATTTCTTAAACATTTTCAGCATTTGGTAAGCCACAAGCTATATTATCAGAAGATAATGAGAATGTTCAACTCATTGAGGGGAGTGAAACTGAGGGTCAGGACAAGAAGAGGGGAATGGTTCTTCCATTTGAACCGCATTCCATCACTTTTGATAACGTTGTATACTCCGTTGACATGCCTCAGGTAACTTTTCATGAATAGTACCGTGACTCGTAACACTTTTATTTTCTATAAACAACTAACTTAACATTTTTTAATGAATTGCAGGAAATAAAAGACCAAGGTTCCACTGAAGATAGATTAGTACTTCTAAAAGGTGTGAGTGGAGCTTTCAGGCCAGGTGTTCTCACAGCTTTGATGGGCGTTAGTGGAGCCGGTAAAACAACACTGATGGATGTGTTGGCCGGAAGAAAAACAGGAGGATATATTGATGGTGACATCAAGATTTCTGGATATCAGAAGAAGCAAGCAACGTTTGCACGTATTTCTGGATATTGTGAGCAGAATGACATCCATTCGCCTTATATTACAGTTTATGAGTCATTGGTTTACTCAGCTTGGCTGCGTTTATCTCATGATGTTGACAAAAACAAGAGAAAGGTCGGTTCCCCTAAAGCATTTCTCCATAAAATTGGTTGAACATATTAAAGAAACATTTGTATACACTCTATCAAACGATTATTGATATTCCTCTCTGCAGATGTTTGTTGAGGAAGTTATGGAACTTGTGGAGCTAACTCCCTTAAGATCAGCCTTAGTCGGATTGCCTGGAGTCAATGGTCTATCAACCGAGCAACGCAAAAGGCTGACCATTGCAGTTGAACTGGTAGCAAACCCCTCTATTATTTTCATGGATGAACCAACTTCAGGGTTGGATGCAAGAGCTGCTGCCATTGTAATGAGAGCTGTTAGGAACACTGTCGATACAGGTAGAACTGTCGTCTGTACCATTCATCAGCCTAGCATCGACATTTTTGAAGCCTTTGATGAGGTGAGATTATTAACCTTACGAGCATATTGTTTCCACTCTCTTTGCCACCTGTATTAAATGTGAAACTTGGCTTTGCAGCTATTTCTAATGAAACGAGGAGGACAGGAGATATATGTTGGTCCTCTGGGTCGCTATTCTTGTCATTTGATCAAATACTTTGAGGTACGTTAACAAAGAAAAATATGTGTTTACTTTTTCCTAGTTTATATAATCAAATACTAATTTTAGTTTCGTGTTGAGTTCAGTCATTGCCTGGGGTTAGTAAGATTAAAGAGGCTTACAATCCAGCAACTTGGATGTTAGAAGTCACAGCCGCATCTCAAGAAATGATGTTAGGAGTTGACTTTACTGATTTGTACAAGAAATCAGACCTCTACAAGAGGAACAAAGCCTTGATTGCTGAATTAAGTACGCCTCGTCCTGGTACAAAGGATCTGCATTTTGAAACTCAATTTTCACAGTCTTTCTGGAGTCAATGTATGGCATGTCTCTGGAAGCAACATTTGTCATACTGGCGTAATCCATCTTACACGGCAGTTAGATTCATCTTCACAGTCATCCTAGCACTTGTCTTTGGCACATTGTTCTGGGATCTTGGTAGCAGAGTGTAAGTAAAATCACATTGACAAGTAAATATAAACTTGAAAAAAAGGTAATTTTTTCCCTAAACTTTTCGATCTTTATTGATCACAGGAGTCAGAGCCAGGATCTTTTTAATGCTATGGGATCTATGTATGCTGCAACTCTCTTCCTTGGTGTACAAAATTCATCATCAGCCCAGCCTGTTGTAGCCGTTGAGCGTACTGTATTTTACAGAGAAAGAGCTGCTGGAATGTATTCTGCTTTACCTTATGCCTTTGGACAGGTTGTCATTGAAATACCTTATGTATTTTTACAAGCAGTTTTCTATGGTATAATTGTGTATGCAATGATCGGATTCGAATGGACTGTTGCCAAGTTCTTTTGGTACTTATTCATCATGTACTTCACTCTCTTGTACTTCACCTTCTATGGCATGCTGACTGTGGCTGTTTCCCCTAATCAAAACGTTGCTTCTATAATCGCGGCCTTCTTCTATGCTCTATGGAATCTCTTCTCAGGATTCATCGTTCCACGACCTGTAAGTTTTTTAAAATCCTTCATTTCCATCTTTCTTTTTATCCAGTGTATCTCGGAAAAATGACGTGTTATCTTTGTGTCTGTTTTGCTAAAAACAGCGTATTCCAATATGGTGGAGATGGTACTATTGGCTTTGCCCTGTGGCGTGGACCTTGTATGGTCTTGTTGCATCACAATTCGGAGACATCCAAACTATGGTTAGCAATGATGAAAACGTTGAACAATTCTTGGGGCGTTATTTTGGATTTGAGCATGATTTTCTTGGAGTCGTTGCAGCAGTTATCGTTGCATGGCCTGTTGTTTTCGCCTTCCTGTTTGCATTTGCCATTAAGGCATTCAACTTCCAGAAAAGATAGAAGAGAGTTCATTTTCTAACAACTTGACAGAAAGAAGAGAACACAGAACTACAATATATAGTTCACTTTTTAAAGATTTTTTATTACTTTGTTTGGTTTTTTTCCTTAATTCCAAGTTTTGTTGTACAATCAAATGATTTGTTTATTAATTAATAAATGAAAATATACAAGGAATTTAATCCTTGTTTGGATTTATTTTCTCCTTACTTTCCCCTCCACAAATCCTATTCTCAATGTTGAAATGTATTACTACTAGTTTGTACAATGCAGAATGGTCCTTTAGCTCTTGAACTACTTTAGAATACGTATCGAAACATTGAATTGAGTTTTAAATTCAACACAGAAAGTACAAAAGTGAGTAAAGACTTAAGACTGACTCAATCTTTCTTATCAAACCTTGGAGATAATGAGATGCGATGATGTTTTGCAAATCGACATAACTCACAATTCAATGAAGAAATATTATGAAACACACGACAACACTTCTTCATAGAGGTAGAGAAGGATGTTTAATAGAAAATGTACTTCAAAAGGAGATACGATAAGCAGGAACTTACCGAGAATCTCATCCATCAAAGATGTACAGGTTATCATATACATGTTGGTTAACAATAACTTGATTTACAGTAAAATCATGAAACAGACAATGATCGAAAAAGAATGAAATATTACACTTAAAGATGTATGGTAAGTTAACTTAACATAAATCAAATTGAAGGCCAACTTTGATAAGCTGAATGTCACAACGATAATGTGGCATCTCCGAATAATCTCTATTAATATTTATCTTTTTTGTCAATTTTTTGAGCTTTTATCTATTTTTTAATTACAAATTAAAATGTATTTATGATTAAAAAAAAGACATTTAACTCCTATCATTAAACATATTCATGATTTAAAAATCACATTAAACTCCGCATTTAAAGTGACGTTCAAATTTTGCTAAATTACTTTAACTTTGCATTTATCTTCTTAGTAAGTACTCTCTTTTTTTAATTACCTTTTGTGTTTCTTTGATATTTACCATTATAAAATTAATCACTTTTCTTCTTATAAGTATTAATATAGATAAAATTAGCATAATACCAGTGTTTTCCTATTTCAAGATAATTGGTTGACTATAAATTAGTTGTACTTACTTAAGTTAAATATTTAAAATATGTATAAATTAGCATTTTTATTTATTTTTTTCTTATGCAACTAATCTCCTCCCTTTAAAAACATCTCTCAAATTACTATACATTTAAGTAAAAAGAATATGAAAAGATAAGAGACTTTTTGTTTTTCACAACTGTTTGTAGATTTACCAATAAAACAAAAGGATTTGAGCATCAATAACCAACAAAAATGGACTCACATTTATTCTTCTAAAGATTTATATCTATATATATTACTAAAATCTTTCCATCTTTTTCTCTTCTAAAGATCTATTCTATATATACTCTACTAAAGTGGGACATATCTAATTGGGCAGTATTATTATTTTATTTAATTTCTCAAAAAAATTAAACCTTTTTCTTAATTTTTTAACAAAAAATTTATAGAAACTTATATTTCTTTTCTCATTAATTATTGAGTTTTATTTCATTTCTTTAAATCTCTCTTTTCTTCTCTTTCTTCCGTCTTCTTCCAAATTAAAAGTAAATATAATTTTCCTCATTATTGTCATTTATTTCATTTCATTTCCTTAAAATGCATATCTTGCCACTTTTTCTCTTACTTTTTTATAATTTAAATAAAATCATCTTATCATACTCAACTATTAAAATCCTTATATAATTGTGAGTTTTGAACAAGGAAGAAAATTAGGTAATAATAGAGAATATTAATATTGATTGGATAATAATTTAACCGTTTTCTCCAATTTTTACTAAGAATTTCAATAAAATCTCTTAATATTTCGTTCCTTATTAACTATTAGCATTTATTTCATTTCTTCAAAATTATTTCTTTCCTCATTAATTATTAGCATTTATTTAATTTTTTCAGGTCTCTTTCTTTTTCTCTTTCTTCCGTCTTCTTTCAAATAAAAAAATATAATTTTCTTATTATTGTCATTTATTTCATTTCCTTAAATACCTCTCATCAATCTATTAGTTTTCTTGCTCAGGGCAACTGATAAGGGTTGGAAAAAAGACTTTGGCCTTAGGCCCCTAATTTTAGGGTGCCTCATTTTTTAGTTTATCAAGTAGGATTAAACTTTAAAAAAAAAAAGAATTAAGACTTCAAATCCAAACAGGTAGGATTAAACTAAAAAAATAAATAAATTAGAATTAAGATTCCAAATTCAAACTACATTAATAAGGTGATTTGATATGACTATTACTTTTTACCTTTTCAATAAAAAATAATATGTATTTTTTTTAATTGTACAAGTTATCTTTTTTTTAATCTTATTCTTTTTCTATTTTTATTTTTATATATTCTATCATTGTCTCTTCCTCTCTTTATTTTTTCTCTCTTTCTCTTTTCTAATCTTACATCTCTCTTATTCAAAGCTTAAGAATTTACTTGTTCTATTGTAGGGCTGGCAAGGGGACGGGGACGGGGACTGGGGGACGGGACGAAGGGGGACGGGACGGGACGGGGACCAATTGGGCGGGATTTTGGGGGGACCGGGATTGGGGGGGATAAAAATCCGTCCCATCCCGTCCCACTATATATACGGGATGGG
>JAJOOS010021744.1:0-16606 GCA_029582725.1 Solanum chiquidenum
CATTTGTATAATTCGGAATTTGTATAATATAATTTGTATAACTTTTGTATAATTCAGAATTTGTATAATATAATTTGTATAACTATTTGCACTTCTGATGTTTGTAATTGTATAAATTCATTATTTCGAGTTTATACAAAAATAACTTATTTATACAAATGTACCCGTGAATTATACAAACCTGCGAATTATACAAATCCGCTAATTATACAAATGAGGCAGCTTAAACTATAGCTACAACCCGTAAATATGCAAACTATAGCTATGGAGCATAATTAAGTTTATTATCATGGCTATTTGTGAAAGTTTCCCTATTTAAAATAATTGCATGTTCATACCAAAATCTAAAGTAATTCAAGAAATACTCATTCTCTAAAAAAAATTACAGTTCATACCCTTCATTCACTAAGGTAAAAAGTTTTCGTTTGACTGATTCTAAATCAATACCATATATTGTATTGGTATCAGTAAGACTAATAATTTCACTTAAACTGAGACTAAATCAGTATTTATATACTATATTGGTATCATTAAGGTTTCTTGTTTAAAAATTACTCATTAATCAATGATACTATAAGAGTATATGTATATTGTTGTCGTATCATTAAAGTTTTTTGTGCAAAAATTACTCATTAATCAATGATACTATAAGAGTATATGTGTATTGTTGTCGTATCATTAAAGTTTTTTGTGCAAAAATTACTCATTAGTCAATAATACATATATATATATGTATAATGATTTAGTATCAATTAAGCGAATTTATCTGTGTTAATGATACCAATACAGTATATGATATTGATTTATTATCAGTTAAGCAAAATTAATTTGAAAGGTATATAGTGTAATTATTTATTGGGGTATGAATGAAAAGGGGTATATATTTGTAGTTATTTTGCTTTTATGGGGTATTTGCTTAATTTCCTAATCGATTTGAGATCGATTAGAAGCTTAACCGACCCACTCGACAACCTTACTAAAGAAGTAACCCAAAGGATTAGTTGGTCCAGAATCAAAGTTTTCACCATCTCCAATGGGCTTTTATATGGGCTTTTTTGTTTATACATTGATCCATTAAACATTCTGTAGCTCGTTTTATAAGCCCAACATAAGATTCGGAATGTAAGACTTTTTTTCATTCCCCATTTGTGGTTTGAATCTTACACCGGAGTTCGATTAATTTAGGATCCATTCGGGAGAAGCATTTTTTATTAAGATTTTTTTCATATGTAGAGTTTGAAATTGAGACACCTAATTAGTAGCGTCATTCACTACAACACAGTTTACCATTTCCTACAAAATTTGTTTCGAGTTTATCCAAAAACGAAAAATTAAAATGTAATTCTACTATATCCAATTTTTCGAACTCCTTTCACCTGAAAATTAACCTGTAGCTATAATTTCACTTGAAGATTCCTTCCAAGTTCCAATTAAGTATATTTAATGTTTCTATATTATATTTCATTACATTTATCACCAAATGTGAATATAGGACTAAAAGAAAATTACTGTTCACATTTGATCACACAATTCAAACAAGTAACTATTTTTTTTCCTATTTTAAAAATAGAATTGCCAACAAAATCAATTATTAATTATTATTTAAAGAAAAAGTCGTTGCTTTTGGCTTTATACTGTTCTAATTATGTGGATTATAGATCTAGTGTCAATAAAATATTGAAAAGTTTATAAGTTCCATCTATGTTGGTAGGACTTTTCCAAAAACATTGATGGGTGCGTGTCGAATCCTCCAAAATAATGTATTTTTAAGGATCTGACATGAGTGCGGTATCATTTTTTAAGAGTGCGAGCAACTTAAAGTTCCATAACAAATCAAAGGGTTGTTCCTTAATATTATAGATTTGACTTTATAACTATTAATAAAGTGCGTGAAATCATAGAAGATTAGAATTGTAGAAAATAAAAATAATTAGTGAGCTTTCATAATTTGTTATGTATTGTTGGGTAGAATTAATTAATATCTTAGTTGGTGGAAAATACATATATTTGTACCTAATTTGTTGGTCATCATAGAATATAAAACAAGTGAGGACTTTTGATAATAACTTTAACGTGCACTTATACTAATTCTTTTGGTCACCAAATTAATTTGACATTACAATTAATGAATTAAATTTTAGGTAAACCAAATAATAATGGAATAACACAACTATAAACTCGGATTGTTTAATTTATATATTTTTTAAAATAATGGAATAAGACAATTACAAAGTCGAGTTGTTTCACTATTATATATGGTTATTGTACTTTAATTATTTAGTATAACAACAACAACAAAAATGTAAGTAATTTCACTATTATAATGAGTAAAATTCGATTACGATAATAACAAACCAAGACTTATGAACGACAAAACTATAATTTTACGACTTTGAATAAGATATAAATTTTTAAAAAATATGGTACAATAATGAAATTACAGAAGTCTCAATTTTGAGATATCGAATAAGGAAAACAAAAAATAGATATAAATATTTTTAAAATATCAACTTGCCAACTAAAATATTCCTCATTGGAGGACAAGACAAAGGTCAGCAACTAAGTATATATTCACACTTACCTCTGCTTCACACCTTGAAAAAATTCCTAAAACTCATATATATACATAATATAACCTCATTAATTCATTTGATTTATTTCATCTTATACTACTTCTAATTTGTTTTATCAAATATCCACCCAAATTTTCTTCATTTTTTTCGTTTTTCTCATAGGATTTTGGTTCCTCGAGATCCAAATACATAATATCCGGCCTAGTGCAATGCATAGCATACATTAAACTATCAATCGCGTTAGCATATTCTAATTGACTAACGTATCTTCCCGAGTTCATCAACCAATATGGATCCGCCACGTCATGTGCATTCATCATCCCATTCTAGCTTTCCAATCATGGCCATAGCCATTATAGGCATATTAGCCATTGGTTTCTTACTTGTCGCTTACTACATTTATCTTTCAAGGCGATTTTCATCCTCGATAAGACAACATACTGAAAACCCTTTAACTAGTCACTCACCTGAAAATCGAGGACTGAACGAATCTATTATTCGTTCAATCCCCGTTTTTAGGTACAAGAAAAGTGAATGGATCAACAATGCAAGTACAACATGTGAATGTGTTGTTTGTTTGAGTGAATTTCAAGAAGATGAAAATCTCAAAGTCATTCCAAATTGTGACCATTTTTTTCACATTGATTGTATTGACATATGGCTACAAAATAACACAAATTGTCCACTTTGCAGAAATAGCCTCTCATCACACATTACAAAAAAGTTTCCTTTAGATCAAATCATCATTCCTCAAGATCAAGATCCTCAAATAAGTAACAATTTCATAGAAGAAGATTATGTTGTGATAGAAATAATTGGAATTCAAGAAAGATTAAATTCAAGGGAATTATCAAAAGGGGATTTATCATCTAGCCATTGTGCTAACAAAATTGAACCAAATGTCACAAAAAAGAAAGTCAAAAAATTGAGTCATGAATGCATTGACATAAGAAACAAGGATGAACAATTTATAATTCAACCAATTAGGAGATCTTTTTCAATGGATTCATCGTCGGATCGACGAATTTACTTACCAATGGAGGAGATTATGCAGCAACAGAGGCAAGTGAGTCATGTTAAAAGATCATCTTTTTCATTTGGACATGGAAGAGGATCAAAAAATGTTGTTGAGTTAGAGCCATAGTAGAGGGGTTAGATTTTTTGAAAATTTTATTTTTCGAGTTTGTTAGTTTTTTTATGTTATAAATGTAAAAAGTGTTCTTGGATTTGTTTTAGAAATTGTGGGAAGATAGTTGTGGATATGGAGAAAGAATGAGCTAAAGGGACAACTTTACATATATAAAAAGAATGGTCTGGTGCACAAAGCATCTGGCGTTAGCAGTGTACGGAGAAGGGTCACACCCCAAGAGATGTGATGTAGATAATCTATTCTAATGCAAGCATTAGTGGCTGCTTCAACGGCTCAAACACATGACTTATAGGTCATAGAAAGACAATTGTACTGTTCCATGAATTTTTGTCTTTATTTTTATTGTTTTGGTTTTTTAGAATCCTTGGGATTAGCATCTGATGTGAATTTCTGCATCATATTGTCTTCATGATGTAATTCTTTTTTTGTTGTGCAGCATTTTTCTTCGTCCTTTCTCTCTGATTTTGGATCTTCTTTTCCCCACAAGAGCAAGTAAAAGCCAACAATGACAATTATTGCTCCTATGATGCTGAAAATAGGGGGGGGGGGGGAAGGTTAATTATTTAGAACATAAAGAATTCATTATTTTCTACTTCCTATAAATTTATTTGACATAGTTTGAGTCGTCATGATAATGACATGAAGCTTAAATAAACTTGCAAGGATTTATATAACTGACAACAACTCATTTGGGACTAAAGCGTAGTTTGGTGTTAAAGTTTGACTTGTCAGCTTAAGAAAAAAATGAAAGATTTTAGAAATTTGTCTTTAAATATGTCATAACATTTGTGTCATTGTGTGAATATAAATAAACAGTGTCACACAAAATGAAACAAATGGAGTATGTCTTTAGTGCATGAAGCTTCCACAATTAAAAAAAATCAACTATACGTCAATCCCAACCAAGTTAAGATCGGCAATAGTAATCTTCATTGATCATGTCACTTCATTTAAGATCATTTCTGACTAATTATACAAAATAGAAAGTAGCATGTAAAAATGAGTTTTTACCTGCCCATATATAGCTTTTCCCCAAACACAAAGTATGATAGAAGTGCCACTAATATAGTTGATAGTGGATTGAACATAGTCACAAAAACAGGTCCCTTTTGCTCTGTGCACCACAGTTGAATATAGCCCACCAAACCAGAAATAACTATACCCTGTTATAAATCCCAAAAAAAAAAATGTTAAAGTTTGTCGCAATCAAATAAAATTTCACTAGAGAGTTATATTACTCAAATTCTTTAAAAATATTGTCATATTTGTATCAAATCCTCCAAAACGTGTATTATTTTTAGAGATTCCTTATACATTCAAAAGCATTTTTGATATGTCCGAGCAACATAGCTACGAGTGATAATTAGACCCTTCTTACCCCATATATTATAGACCAAAAATCAATGTTGAAACCAATAGTCCAAGCAGCTCTTTTATGTTGTACTATGACTGTGTAGAAAGCTGATTGTGCTGCTCCAACAAAACTCACCCATGTTGTCAGTGACAATTGTGCTGGATATCTTTTCAGTGTGTAAGCCTGTAAAATTTGAAGGATGCACAGACAGAATCAGAATTTGAACTTTATAGATTTTGAATACTATGATAATCATTTCAAATTCTAGTAAATACTCTACGATTGGCCAAGGGGACTTTCATCATACAATCGGGTACAAATAATCCAGTGAAAAACGAGTAGGCAGGACGTTAGGGAGTACCAGTAGAGTATAAAACTAGTACATATTTAGTAAATTACATAACACAAACATAGGATATAGAACAAACCTACTTGGTCACATTATTATTATATATTAACAAAAAAGTTTACTTAGTTTATAAAAATTTGACTGAAATCATATTATTATTATATATTAACTTAAGGTCATTCTATAAGAAAATATAAACTTCAAATTATAAATTCGTCTCCAGTAATGAATCTGCCATAACTAGACGATCATAATAGGCACCTAATGGCCTCATCACCTAACCCTTGACCCCTACCAAAAATCAAGAAATATAAATTTAACACATAGAACAATTTATATAGTGCAAAACTAGTCTAAATATAGGCAAGATTTTTTGTAATAATGACCTGCATGATGTACCATATGGCCCGTGTAATGCAACTAGCAATAGTCAAAATTGAGCCCTTGACCCAATCTTCCTTGACAACATTGTTTCCTTGATGAATATATATAATAGGATTCCATAAATTCTTCAAAATTGCTCCTTTGTACAATGTCATAATCATAATTCCAGCCAAAGAAACAAGCGTTCCTATGATTTTTGCTATTCCTCTAGGGTCTTCAATATTAACAACTTCCAACCTACAATATTAGAAAACTTTTAAAATTAGAGTTTAATTAAGCTCTCACTACTTCACAAGAATCTTATTTTGATTCTTGTGATATATGACTTAATTTGTTTAATGTTTATAAATAATTATCCCATAATTAAAATGTGTGCTCTTAGTCTATGTGTAGGAAATATGTTTTGTTTGAACTATATACATATATAAGCTTAACATAAAACACGAGTAATTTTGTGATTGATTAGTTAATAATTATAGTAATAAATTTGTAAATGTCCACAATGAAAGGATCAAATGTTTAATTGTTATATATCATGAGGATTAAAATTAAAATTATTTAATACTAGTAACTAAGGGATACAAATTCTATTAAATCATTTGGTTAATAAATTAATTACCTGAGGATTACTGCCAATACAAAGGTGAGTGCAGCAATAGTGTTGAACATAGAAGCTATAAATGTTGGAGAAGTGAAAGTCAAGCTCACAAAGTACATGTTTAATGTTAAACTCACTCTGAAATAAATTAAAGACAAAAAAAGAAAGTTGAAATTATTTTTGCCTCAAATAATTAGTGACTACTAGTGATGTCTAATGAGTTTAATTACCCCATTAGAGAAAGCACAAAGAACTCCAATAGCAAAGCCACAGTTAACTTTGGTCTCTTTTTTCTGCATAAAGAAATAAAAACATTTAAAAGAGAATTTAAAAAATTATTAAGTAAAAAAAAACTATTAAATACTCCCTCTGTTCCTATTTATATGTCACCATTTTTTATTTATTAAGAAATTTAGTGAGTTTACTATTCTACCCTCATTTAATTTTTTTTGAAGTCAACTTTTCAATCAATGAATATGAATTAATTTATTTTGATTAATTAATTTGACCAATGAACATGAATTATTCACTTAGTTTTTCTATGTTGTTCAAATGTATATTTTAAAGGCTAATAACTTACAAGGTAAAATAGGAAGAATATTGTAATTTATGCATTGATTTTATGAAATGACAAATATTATGGACCTACTATTTAGCATGAGGATGACATAGAAAAAAGAAACGGACGGAGTAAATCATTCAACTGTCGATTGTATTAAATTTGTAACTTTTTCCATATTTAAGGATAATCTAGTTCAAATATCACATACTCTCTCTATCCTTAATTACTTGTTCAATTTTCCTTTTTTATTTGTCCCTTTTTACTTGTTCAATTTGACAAATCAAGAAAGGACAATTTTTTTTACCTATTATACCTTCAATTAATTAATTTTGAAAAAATATAGAACTTCTTGAAAATCTTAAAATTTTAATTCATCCACTTCATAATTAATAGGGGTAAAATGGTAAATTCACCATGTCAATCATTGTTTTCTTAATAGGTGTATCAATTTAAAAGTGGACAAGTAATTAAGGACAGAGCGAGTATTTGCCATATTACAGGATCAGAAATATACATTACAAGTAATTGAAGGTTAAATGTACTTAGCCAACTATTTCAAGGACAAAGAAACATAACTTATCAATAACTGAAGGATCAAAATTGCAATTATCCCTTTCATCCCATATATTTTAGTTTGACGATACAATGAAGTTTAAAAATGCAAAGAATATTTTTTAAATCGTATTTGATCATAAGGTAAATATGTTTTTGACATAACAAAGTTCATCGGTAATGTAAAAAGTCCTTTACCCTATTAACATATATAGCCAACATCTTTAATTTATAGGCAAACAATATGTAGCGTAACTTAAAATCTAATTGACAACCAAATAAAAATGGTGAGTTACTCAAATAACAATTCTCTAATGATCTAAAAAGGTCTTCTCACTATCAGCATATATAAAACCAGAACCCTATATAAACTTATACTGGCTGTTAATTATATTATACGTACCTTTCGAGAAAATACGCAAACGGTAACATAACTAGACCTCCCACAATGTTTCGATAAGTTACGTAGACATGAGGGTTCATACCATGGCTGAATGAAGCTTCTGTAGTGAAATAAAGAAAAGTGTAGCAAATTTGTATTAAAATCATAAGAAGATGAGGTTTGAACTTCTCCATAGCCATATTTCTTTGCAAAAATGGCCCTTTTTCTTTTATAAAATGACCACAATTTACTACTAGCTAACATAGACAATTAATGTGAAATTAAGAATGGGGTTCTAGATCAAACATATTCTTGTGGTGAAAATAATTTTATACTTTTCCCACACAAAGATAGAATATGTTTCTTGTTTGTTATAGAGAAGAAAAAAATAAACTGAGTGAAGATTTACAGAATGGACAAAACTATACTTGAATATTTAATGACAAATGGAATAAAATGGGAGTGCAAGATTGTATCATATACACACATTTTGACCTTCTTTCTTATTGGTAGTATTAGCATTATCTTTATAGTTTCTTCTTCTTCAATTTTAATTATTATTTGTGTTTTTTATATTTCGATTATTGTATTATTTCATTGTTATACTCGTTACTGATCTTTCTTTTGTTTGTTGCGTAATTCTCTTCATTTCGCATTATTTTGTTGTTATTATTGTTCTTTTTTCGATCGAGGATTTATCGGAAACAATCGTTCTACTTTTATTAAATAAAAATAAGATCTGTATACACTTTACCCTTCTCAAAATCCATAGAGATGCGTGTAATCCAATATCACCAGAACATTAAGAATTTTTTAAAGAAGAGAAATAACACTAAGTGGATTAGTACATTTTCAGGCTCCACTAAAATAAATTAAAATAGATATGATGATGGAACCTCATAAAAACTCTTTTGCATATATTATATAGTATAGAAAAGCATTAAAATAATTATGGAATCAATGATTAATAGTTAGAAAAAGAAGGGGTAAACAAAAGCTTTTATAATTGTATAAACTTTTGAATTCCCTTGAAGTAAGTACTCCAATGTCTATTCTTACTATAAATATTTGTCTCCTATTATATGATCACTTATTAAAATATGATAAAATTAATTAATTTTTTTATTTTACTTCTACAATTAATATAGCCCTTGGAAGTTTAATTTTTTTTGAAGATTTAAAATTTCTTTTTTCAAGAAGCTGATTAATATGAACATAGGGCAAAAGAGTAAAGTTGATTAATCTATTAATAATTTTTTAGTTATCGTATAAAATAAAAAATGTCCAGCTAATATGAAATGGAGGGAGTATAAGTTTAAATCTCAAATGATGCATTTCGGTTTTTCCCCTCTAATCTCTTAATTTGTCAGAATTTCTAACTGGCGGCTATATGAAAATTTAATTTTGAAAAAAGAATATTTTCTTTATTTTAATTTATAATAATATTTGAATATATAAGAAATTTAAGAAGAAAATGAGGATATTTGGACTTTGTTTTTGTAGTTTTATATACATCATAATACTTGTGTGATTATAATTTTTTTAGTTTAACTATCTGATACTCGAGAATCATCGCTCAAACTTATTCATATTCGAATTGCGCACTCTATACCTTTTGTCTCTATTCATTATTGTTTTGATTTTTTAGTATCTTTGGAATTAGCATCTGATGTGAATTTCTGCATCATATTATCTTCATGATTTGGTTGAGGTTTTTTTTAAACATAGTATTTGATGTTTTGAAAGCTGAGTTGTATTTAGACTTTTTTATCGATTCCTCAACTTCAAATACAATGCGAGCTGGAACGGAGTTACCTTAGCTACTGTGGTGTACATATGCCAGGAATTGCATCGTAGCCGAAGTCGATCGAGGACCAGATCTTGATGTAGAAAGGAGCTCTCAAGCTGAGGCGGAGAAGAAAGCTTTCGGTTATTCCTATTCTTTCATATCTCTTTTTTCAATTTAGGTCTAGATTATACAAAACAAATTGGCATAATATATAAATATGTCATTTAACTTGACCTTATTTCATATTTATGTCTTTCAATTTTAGGTGTACACAAATACGCACTTAAACTTGCATAAAGATGAACAAGTGGATACATGAATCCTACGTGGCATAATACATGTAGGACATCACATATGAAAAAATTATCATGTAAGATATATGTGTCTATTCACTTAATTTTATACAAGTTTAAGTGTCTATTTGTGCATACCCAAAATTGAGGGTATAAATGTGAGTTGAGGTCAAGTTAAAGGGCATATTTATATATTATACTAAACAAATTTAAAGTTCCTTTAGTGAAACTCAAAAAGCTCCGTATACCTGTTTTTCCAATTTCAAAATTTTTATTTCAAGGTTGAAGTTGAAATAATAAGTCAATTTAATAAACAAATAATTATTTGAAATGATCTCCAAATATCATTTTAAATTTTTTGAACCAAAATATTCCCAAGCCCAAATCATTTAGCCATCCCGAAGGGTTTTTTTTGGTGTGATGGATAAAGAAAAATAATTCTAGGATAACTTTTTAGTACCCTCAATTCTTTGTTTGGTTGCAAAGTGTGGGATAACTTATCCCATGATTAATAATTATGGCTGGGATAAGTTATCCCTACTTAAGGGTGAAATACTAATCCCGAGATAAAATGTAAAATAACAAAATTATCCCCTTAAACCCTCTTTTACAAACAAACAACTTATTCTTAGAGGGTATTTGTAAACACACAACTTACTCTTAGAAATTATTTCATGCATATTTGACAGACCAAACAACCAATAAAAAATAATCTCAACATAACTAATCGTATCATAACTTATTCCAACATAACTTATTCTATCATAATTAATCCCAAGATAACTTGTTATCAAACCAAACGACCCCTAAGAGATAGGATCTTGTTCTTGATCCAACATACTCTTGTGGTTAAAATAATTTTATACTTTTCCCACATGAAGATGGAATATGTTTCTTCTTTGTTTATAAAGAAGAAAATATAAACTTTGAGTGAAGATTTAAAGAATGGACACAATTATTCTTGAATATTTAATGACAAATGGAATAAAATGGAAGTGTAAGATTGTACTAGATACACACAATTTGACCTTCTTTCTTATCGGTAGTATTAGCATTATCTTTATAGTTTCTTCTTCTTCAATTTTGGTAATTATCTATATTTTTTGTACTTTGATTATAATATTATTTCTTTGTCATTACTAATTTTTCTTTTATTTCTTATGTAATGCTCTTCATTTCGCATTTTTTTATTATTGTTACTACTCTCATATCTATATTCCCTTTCCAAATTATTTAAAATTATTTTTTTAAATCAAAGATTTATCGGGAACAATTACTTTATATATATAAGATAAAAATAAGATTGGTATACATTTCTCTTCTCAAAACCCATTGAGATTACACTAAATATATGTGTGTGTAATCCAATATCACCAGAACATTAAGAACTTTAAACAAGAGAAACAACACCAAGTGGATTAGTACATTTTCAGGGTCCACTAAAATAAATTAAAATAGATATGATGATGGAACCGCATAAAAGTTCTTTTGCATATAGTTTATAATAAAAGTATTAAAGTAAACAAATCATGGAATCAATGATTAATAGTTAGTGTTTATACAAGTACATATAGAAAAGGAATAATATTACACCATATTAAAGTGTCATTGTTTTAACTCAACAACAAGCAGATGATATCACATGATATTAAAAGTATTTTTCAACTATTTTAGCTTACTTAACCTTATAAAGATTCATTCATGTACGTACATACAAACCAATCATGTTTCCAATATGAGCATAAACTTGAACTTTACATTGGTAATTATCACTTGAGGTTATGATATCAAGTCAAAATTTGACAAATAAAAAGGGACATAAGGAGTATATGCTAAACTTGATCCATGGACATTATGAAAGCACATATTCTCTAAACATTTTTAAAATATAACCTTGCCAACTCATTGGAGGACAAGACAAAAGTCAACAACTAAGTATATATTCACACTTACCTCTGCTTCACACCTTGAAAAAATTCCTAAAACTCATATATATACATAATATAAGCTCATTAATTCATTTGATTTATTTCATGATCTTATACTACTTCTAATTTGTTTTATCAAATATCCACCCAAATTTTCTTTATTTTTTTCGTTTTTCTCATAGGATTTTGGTTCCTCGAGATCCAAATACATAATATCCGGCCTAGTGCAATGCATAGCATACATTAAACTATCAATCGCGTTAGCATATTCTAATTGACTAACGTATCTTCCCAAGTTCATCAACCAATATGGATCCGCCATGTCATGTGCATTCATCATCCCATTCTAGTTCCGCCACGTCATGTGCATTCATCATCCCATTCTAGTTTTCCAATCATGGCCATAGCCATTATAGGCATATTAGCCATTGGTTTCTTACTTGTCGCTTACTACATGTATCTTTCAAAGCGATTTTCATCCTCGATAAGACGGCATACTGAAAACCCTTTAACTATTCACTCACCTGAAAATTGAAATTGTTCTTGGGAGTATATTCCAGAACTGAAGAAAGAAGAGAAGAAGAAAAGAAGAAGAGAGAAATAATGTCTTTGTCTTATTAGTGTATGAGCTTACTTGAAAAACTTACATTCAATAATAACAAATCTCCCTTATATAGGAGGATTTGGGACCATTACTACATAACTAACTAATAGTTAGTTATAACTAACTTTTATTAAGAAATACTAACAACCTTTTTTACCCTTACTCTCAACAAAAATCGAGGACTGAACGAGTCTATTATTCGTTCAATCTGTTGGGTTCTGGAGGTTGATTAGGACGTCATGCGGAAGCTTATAATTTGCAAATCATATGGTTGATAAATCAGATAACAAAAACTTATACTAAAAATCAAAATATTATTATATCAAAACTAATATAAAGAAAAACATTGAAACTTTAGAGAGAATAAATCTCCCCATAAACAAAAGTCTCTAAACGACTACATTGTGGATGTTCTTATTGTTCTTGTGTTAGAAAAAACAAACCTATATTTATAGAGTCCTAAAACCTTTCCTATTAGAAAAGAACTAGCTACTCTAAAACTTTTTCTTACTAGAAAAGGAGTCCTAAAAGGAGAGAATAAACCAAATATGAAAGAATATTATATTTTCCTTTTAAGAAAAGTAAAAATATTTATGGTAATGTTTTGTCTTTTCTTTAAGGAAAAATAAATCTTAAATTATGGTAAGAAAATCAGGGCAAAACCCTAACACAATCCCCGTTTTTAGGTATAAAAAAAAGTGAATGGATCAACAATGCAAGTACAACATGTGAATGTGTTGTTTGTTTGAGTGAATTTCAAGAAGATGAAAATCTCAAAGTCATTCCAAATTGTGACCATTTTTTTCACATTGATTGTATTGACATTTGGCTACAAAATAACACAAATTGTCCACTTTGCAGAAATAGCCTCTCATCACACATTACAAAAAAGTTCCCTTTAGATCAAATCATTCCTCAAGATCAAGATCCTCAAATAAGTAACAATTTCATAGAAGAAAATTATGTTGTGATAGAAATATTTGGAATTCAAGAAAGATTAAATTCAAGGGAATTATCAACAGGGCATTTATCAACTAGCCATTGTGCTAACAAAATTGAACCAAAGTCACAAGAAATAAAGTCAAAAAATTGAGTCATGAATGCACTGACATAAGAAACAAGGATGAACAATTTAAAATTCAACCAATTAGGAGATCTTTTTCAATGGATTCATCGTCGGATCGACGAATTTACGTACCAGTTGAGGAAATTATGCAGCAACAGAGGCAAGTGAGTCATGTTAAAAGATCATGTTTTTCATTTGGACATGGAAGAGGATAAAAAAATGTTGTTTTACCAGTTGACTTAGAGCCATAATATGGAAATTTTATTTTTGGAGTTTGGTTGTGTTTTTTGGTATAAATGTAAAAAGTATTCTTTGGATTTGTTTTAGAAATTGTGGGAAGATAGTCGTGGATATAGAGAAAGAATGAGCTAAAGGGACAACTTTACATGTATAAAAAACATGGTCTGGTGCACAAAGCATCTAGCGTTAGCAGTGTACGGAGAAGGGTCACACCTCAAGGGATGTGATGTAGACAGTCTATTCTAATGCAAGCATTACTGGCTGCTTGAACGGCTCAAACATATGACATGTAGGTCATAGAAAGACAATTGTACTGTTGCTCAAAGGCTTCCATCAAAAGGACAATTTTAAATATTTCTGTCAAATCCTTCTATTACTCTATTCGTCCCAATTTATGTGGCACTATTCATTTTTCGATAGTTAAACAGTTTAAGTTTGACCGAGAATTTGCGCATCGAATCTTCAATTTTTTTGAAATGAAATTTATATATTTATAAACTACGTAAAAATTATTATAAGTCACAATAATTGATAATTCAAAATGCTTAAAAGATCTATGAACAATTTACGGTCAAAGATAGACTTGTTGAATCTCGAAATCCGAAAAGTGCCACATAAAATGGGACGGATGGAGTATTAAAAATACGGACGTTACATTTTTTGATGTATAGAAGAGAATGATCTTTTAAGGATTTTCTTTAATGTTCTCTTATGAAAACGATTATACAATCAAATAACATGTTATTTGTAACGGATTTCCAAACCAAATTTTCTATCTGATATTAGAAAGTTACTTATCCAACTAATTCAGATTAGAACTGCGTGTTCCGTTCCATGAATTTTTGTCTTTATTTTTATTGGTTTGGTTTTTTAGTATCCTTGGGATTAGCATCTGATGTGAATTTCTGCATGATATTGTCCTCATGATGTTCTCTTTTTGTGCAGCATTTTTCTTCATCTTTACTCTCTGATTTTGGCTCTTCTTTTCCCCACAAGAGCAAGTAAAGACCAACAATGACAATTATTGCTCCTATGATGCTGAAAATAGGGGGGGGAAAAAGGTTAATTATTTAGAACATAAAGAATTCATTGTTTTCTACTTCCTATAGATTTATTTGACATAGTTTTAGACGTCATGATATCATGACATGAAGCTTAAATAAACTTGTGAGGATTTATATATGACAACAACTCATTTGGGACTAAAGCGTAGTTTGGTGTTAAAGTCTAACTTGTCACAGAGCTTAAGAAACAAATGAAAGACTTCTGAAATTTGTCTCTTAAATATGTTATAATATTTGTGTCATTTTGTGAATATAAGTAAACAATGTCAAACAAAATAAAACAGATGGAGTATGTCTTTAGTGCATGAAGCTTCCACAATTAAAAAAAATCAACTATACGTTAATCCCAACCAAGTTAAGATCGGCAATAGTAATCTTCATTGATCATGTCACTTTATTTAAGCTCATTTCTGACTAATTATACAAAATAGAAGGGAAAAAGGTCTGAAAAATACTCCAACTTTGGCCGAAATTGTTGTTACGATACCAAACTTTATAGAGGACCTTTTACCCCCTACCCTATTTAATAGTGGATTTTAAAGGTATATATGTGCCCACGTTGACACATTACTATTTAAAATGATGCAATATTTATGATGTCCACGTAGACACATATATACCTTTAAAATACACTATTAAATAGTACAGGGGATAAAAGGTCATTTCCAAAGTTTGGTATCGTAATAGTAATTTCGACCAAAGTTAGAATATTTTTCAAACCTTTTTCCCAAAATAGAAAGCAGTAGTTGTCTACATTTGAGCATGTAAAAATGAGTTTTTTACCTGCCCATATATAGCTTTTCCCCAAACACAAAGTATGCTAGAAGTGCCACTAATATAGTTGATAGTGGATTGAACACAGTCACAAAAACAGGCCCCTTTTGCTCTGTGCACCACAATTGAATATAGCCCACCAAACCAGAAATAACTATGCCCTGTTTTAAATCCCAAAAAAAAATAATTGGTAAAGCTTGTCACAATCAAATAAAATTTCACTAGAGAGTTATATTACTCAAATTCTTTAAAAATATTGTCATATTTGTATCGAATCCTTCAAAACGTGTGTTATTTTTAGAGATTCGTTATACAATCAAAAGCATTTTTGATAAGTCCAAACAATATAGCTATGAGAGATGAACGGACCCTTCTTACCCCATATATTGTATGTTGACACCTAATTTTGACCCTCCCCGATTGGAATTAATTCTCGAGCTTCTTAGATTTCAAACGACTTAGAATAATTGGTTTTATAAAATTCAAATGCTTTTCAAAGTCATTTTAAGTGATCTTAGTTGATTTTCATGATTTATAAATAAGTGGATATATTTTGATATAGTTTTATAGATATAATTGATATATTTCATAAATATTTGAAAATCATCTCAAAAGGATCTTATTTTAATGGTTAATTTTAAAAATTAATTAATTTATAATCAAGTCGATTATTTTATTTTGTTAAGATTTAAGAAGCTCGTTAATTAATTTACGTTAATTCATTTAGATTCTAGCCGAATTCACAATCTCTAAAGCTATTTCCTAAATTTAATCTAACTCACCTCACCATAAACCCATTTAAGAATCATTTTGGGCCATTTCTTAATACCAAAATTGGGCCATTTAATTCCAACCCAAATTATGCTCCAAATCAGCCCAACCAATTAATTCCAACCCAACCCCATCATTTTCTAGCCCATTCCAACCGACCCAAACCTCCAACA
>JAJOOS010021745.1:0-10497 GCA_029582725.1 Solanum chiquidenum
CCGGAGCTGATGGAATCATCAGAATTGGATTCCGATGTCATCTTCTTGAACTTTTGATCGAAAATGATTGTTCAAGGTTCATAAGCTCCAAAACACAAGAATTCGCACCAAGACCAAACGAACGACCAGGTGACCGAACTGTCAGTCCCAGCAAGTCATAAATGACTTGGGGTCGCTACAGGAATGCTCTAAATGACACATAGAAGGTAAAACAAGAAAATGACCAAGAGGGTCATTACAGTTCTGCGGAGGGGTAATCGTGCTAAACAATTATTGTAGGTGCGTAGAGGGAGAGGTTACTGTAATAGAGAGTTTTTTTCCTTTTTCTTCATGTTATTTGTATTTAATCTATCTTCTGTATTCATTTTCTATGCCTTGTACAAACTATCAACATGTGTTAATCCAAGTTTGGATTTGGTTTATGTGTTTTGGAGGAAAAAAAGGTCTGAGCTATGGCTGAATATTTGGATCGAAAGTAGTCTGGTAATGTATATTAGTCTATTAGAGACTGCAATTCAGAAACAAACGATTTAGGAAATAACCAATTTTATTGTAAATATATATTCTTTGGAAAGCAAGCAATTCGCTTAAATTTAGAACCAAATTGAAGCACGTTAGTTATCAAAACTTCTTCATCTATCACAACGTCTTTAAATTAATAAAAAATTAATTGTTCCTCTAATTACTCAAAACATAAGGTATAAAAAGCAAGTGTATTCAAAATCAATCACGTTCTACTTTCCCATTGCAATTCACCAATGAATTATTTAGTGTCTATATTCACAAATATTTTAATACAATTAGTGAGGAAAGATAAAATTTCCAGTCGTTATTCTCATTATTTCAATGGATTCGATAAAAATTAGGTGTAAAAATATATATTTCATAGTATAAATTTCTCATTAATTCGCATTGGGGAAAACTATGTATTTTAGACTAATGCAACCATTAAAAGAAGTAGTGTTAACTAGAACACGATTCATTATATTCTACAAAAGATGAAATGAAATAAAAGCAACAATATTCATTCATTATAAGTTGTAACACATATTAATTTAACCATTTTTATTTATAGGCTATAGGTGCCAATAAAGTGTTATATATTTTTCATACATTAAGACCCCATATAACAAGTAAAATATTGTACCATTTGCAAAATGGACCATAGGGTTCAAGTTTTTTTTTGATTTATCTATTTCTTTCAAAATTATTGATAGGTCGTGCTGAACTGAATGAACTCATTATATTTTTTCACTCTTTGGAATTGTGTGTTGCTTAGCATTGCTCTACTATATTTGTTCAATCTAGGTGAAGCCACACAGTACCATTGTTCAGGAGGTGGAACTCCCTAGCATTTGATTGATTTAGATGTTCTGTGGAGAAAGTAATGGTGCTAGAAAGGGCAAAGAAACAACAGTTGTTGTAGGTATGAAGAGGTATAGCTAATGGTACTTAGCTAGTAAAAAAACAACAATTTTGTTGTAGTAGTAGTAAAGCTAATGCTGTGATGGAGAGTTTTTTTATGGCCATGTTTGTCCACTACTTCATATCCAAAAAAGAAAATTTGTATAGATACTTACCTAAGCATTGCCAAAATGGATGAAGAAGAGCAGATCGTAAGGAATTTTCCAAATGAGCCCGATATGACCCCTTCTCGTTTTAATTATATTGTTGTCATAGTCTCGTCTGTTAGCCCTGCTTATGTTTTTTGTTATGGAGCATTTGTTGAAATAACATTATGGACTGATTGAGATCATTATTTTATTCCACTCCTTGGAGTTGGAACTATCTCGCATTTGATAAATTTAGATATTTTGGAGGGGGTAATGGTGCTAGAAAGAGCAAAGAGATAGCAGTTGTTGTGGGTACGTAGAAGGATATGTTATGATGCTTAACTAGTAAAAAATACGCAATTTTATCGTAATAGTAATGCTAATGTTGTAATGGAGAGTTTTTTTTTAATATAAACGGTCATGTTTATCCACTACTTCATACCCCAAAAAATAAAATTACTATAGATACCACCTAAGCATTACCAAAATGGCTAAAGAAGAATAGATTGTACGAAATTTTCCACATGAGCCCGATATGCCCCCTTCTCATTTTAATTATATTGTTGACATAGTCTCATCTGTTAGCCTTGCTTATGTTTTTTATATCGAGCATTTGTTGAAATAACCTCATGGATTGACTGGGCTCGACATGTTTTTTCTCTCTTTGGAATTGTGTGTTGCTTAGCATTGCTCTACTATGTTTATTCGATTTGGGTGAAGATAATAATTGTGTTGTAGTAATAACACTAGTAATGCTAATGTTATAATACATAGTTTTTTTTCTCTATATAAACGACCATGTTTATATATCCATTACTTTATACCCAAAAAAAGAAAATTCCTACAGATACCTACCTAAGCATTTCCAAAATTGCTGAAGAAGAGTAGATTATAAGGAATTTTTCAAATGAACCAGATATTCCCCCTTCTCGTTTTAATTATCTTGTTGTCATAGTCTCGTCCGTTATCTTTGCCTATGTTGAAATAACCTCATGGACTGATTGGGCGCGTTATGTTTTTTCACTCTTTGAAGTTGCGTGTTGCTTAGCATTGTTCTTTTATGTTTATTCAGTGGTGAACTCACGCATTACCACCGTTCGAAAGGTGGAGCTCCCTCGCATTTGATAGATTTAAATGTTATGTGGAGGGGGTAATCGTGCTTAAAAGGGCAAAGAAACAACAATTGTTGTATGCACGTAGAGCGAGAGGTTATGACACATAGCTAGTAAAAAAAACAATTTCGTTGTAGTAGTAGTAGTAGTAATGCTAATGCTGTAATATAGTGTGTTTTTTTCTTCATTTTCTATGACCTGCACAAACTATCAACAATATGTGTTAATCCAAATTAAGTTATTTCCGTTGACACTGTATTACTACTACCATATCAAAAAATAAGTTATCTCGATTTTTTTGCTCTCTTAGGAACATTATAACAGAGTACTGTATTATCAGAGTAATTTTGAGCAGTAACATAGTACTATATTTAACAGATTTATTTTGAGCAGTAACAGAGTATTATATTTAACATATCAATTTTGAACAGTAGCGACATGTTAGTACTATCATGTATTTCAAACCCTATTTGTAGTGCAACTATACTTGATATTATTTATCCAAAAAATGGTATATTTAATTTATACATAAAATTTAAAGAATATGTGAATTAAATCAATCGAGATAACGAAATGATAATTAGAAATACTACAAATAATAGACAAGCTAAAACCAATTGAAATAACTTTATAAGATTAAGTAAGTAGAGGTTGTTTAGCTTAATTCCAATGATATCCCTAATGAAGGTGATTCCAGATAAATTATAAGAACACATGAATTATTGATCGATAAGTAAATAATAATATTGATGTGATTGCCAAAATGAAAATCAAGCAAGTAAAATTTGATGTCCTACAACATGTAGACTCACCTTCTTTTATAAGGAAAATTGTTCTCAGGATTTGACACCCAAAATCATTCCCTAGTTAATTCACTACATAACGGGTGATGTCACCCGATGACTCTTCCTTTGAGTGCTCAAGTCTTAAATTTGTCACTTAATGTTTGTCTGTTTCATAGTAACTTTACTCATAATAATTTGTCCAAATTCAATTTAATCCGCTCACTTAACATCTGATTAATTTTTTTAATTTTTTTTTTCTTAAAGAACTTTTGTATTATTATTATAAATGAGTTGGTGTTTCCTTGGTAAACGTATGAGAAGAAAAGGTTTGATTACTTAAGTTCCAAAAAATTGGCGCTTTTATCCTAAAGATGTCTAATGCGGATTTGAAATCGAATCGAACCGAGATAAGCGTTTAAATTTGTTAGTGTTTGTTTTGTTTTGATTAAAAGATTTCGAATAATTTTATTTAATTAAACATTAAAGAGAATCTCAATATTAATAATTAATAGTTAAGTTGTCTCACTAGTAGCATAAAAGTAAAAATAATACAATTAGAAAGATATAAATTGCGCAAAACAGATTTGGTGTAAGGTATAATAATTCTTGTTATTATTTGAGGATATTTGGTTCTCATTGTTACAATTATTTTGATGTTTAGTATTTATTCTCAAAAATCTTAAACAACAGAACATGAAGTAAACCTAAACTTATAACTATCCACAAAATTGTACCAAGAGAAAAAATATTCCCAAACAAAAAATCAATCTAGTCTTCAATGACATATGAACTATTCATATTTATCGAATGAAACACTTATAAAAAAAAAATATAACTCGATCAATACGGCCGAAAAAAACTCAGTCATATTAGAGGATCAAAATAAAAATTAGTACAATTTTTTTTTATCAAGTAATATCTTGATGGCCATGCATTACCTTATGTCTAATTTTTCCTGTTACAAAATTCTAACAATTGATCAGTAAGATGCGCAAAATAAAAGGAGAAACTCATCGCCTTTGACTATGTAAATTGAAATATATTCACACATTTCGCTATAATGTTTTAAGAGATGTACGCATATTTTGAATGAGTCTTTATTAGTTAGGTACTATATCGTTAGTTACGTTATCTTATTATTTTTTGAATTATATAATCTTACACACTCATTTTATTGTCTCTACTTCCCTTAACTTATAAGCACATTGTCAAAAAACTTAGAAGAGAACATGTCATCGATTGATAAATGTTTGTCAAAAGAAGAAAAACCTAAGTGGCAAATGGATAATGCTTCACTAGTATTCCAGACTATTTGTCTAACAATTGTAGCATGCGTTTCTTTATGTGCTGCAGATATTGTTATGAAAAAATCAGAAAATTCTCTAATTTTCAATCAAAGACAAATGCTTGCAACAAGTTTTCTTTTTATTGTTACGGCCATTACTTGTTTGCATCTTATGGTTAACATTTTTGTTTATAGTTTTCGATTTGAACAAAAAATAGTTCTAGTTAAAGCAAGTTTACTTATTATATTTATGACTTTTAGCTATATTTTGGTCATGATTTCAATATTTTTCATTTCACGTAATTTAAAATCTCATACCAAGGAGACCTCTCTGCATTTGGTTTCTTCTCCAAAAACTCAGCCATAAATTGATCATCTCAACTGTTTTTCTTTTGTAATAATAAATCGAATTGATGTCAATTTTAGTGTTAAGAGTTCGATCACTAAGCACTATTTATTCCATTCATGTTTAAATGAGTCATGCAATTTTATTCCTTGCACCTAATTAAAAAATCATATTTTTGCAAATTGTTTTACGTACACCTCTCTATAATGTATTCATGGTGTTTTGTTGGTTGTTTACTATAAATATAATACAGATTTTCTTTAAGGCAGAGTATTTTTTTTGGGAAAAAAGACAAATATACCCCCGAACTATCATAAATGGTATGTTAATACCCTTACCGTCAATATTTTGGATCATCTATACCCTTAAGACTAACGGATTGACACGTGGCATCATCTAAATAACTTACCTGATTTTATTTATTTATTTATCCAAAAAAATTGAAAACCCTCCCATTTTCTAAACTTTACCCACCATGACCCAAATTAAAATATCATGACATTTAAAACTAAAAATAAAAAACATAGCTTTTCATCTTCATTAAAAATCAAATAAAAGGAAAAATGTTCATTTTCCAAATCTCACAAACAAAAGCCTGAAAGCATATTATTTCAATCAAAATCAAGAAATCAATTTCTTTCTTTTTTTGTTCAAATCAATTTATTATTTGTTGAAAGGGGTTGAGAAAATACTATCACCATTGATGGACAAAGCTTCAAGCTTTAAAGTGGGTCTACATTCAAATCTAAAATTTCAAGCTCAAATCGATTTGTTATTATTGAAGATAGAGATCGATTAGATAGTTAATTAATTATGAAATGATAATTAGCAGCTTTGATTCCTTTTCTGTTAAGTTTGTTAGGTTGTTACAAAAGGGTAGTTAGTAACAATACGTTAGCATGATGTATATAAGTAGAAGTTCTTCCTTTTCTTCAATTAATTCATTCAGTTGTAATTGAGTAATAATATTCCAAAAGGTTCAATTCTCTCTCTGAAATCCAATATGGTATCAAAGCAGTGAATCAATAATTGTTTGATTCAATTTGACGATTCGATTCTGGAGTTCCTCCATTGATGCAACAATGCCTGCTTCGACTGAGGAATTGGCAGCTGCGATCGAAGTACCGGAAACACTTGCGATGGTTGAGTCAAAGAGACAAAATCGATGGATCGAGAATCTATCAACTGCACAGGGAAATTTGCACAATTCACCAAGGTAGTTCAACAGTTTCAGCATATTTTACCAAACTGCGATTGATGTGGGACGAATTTGATGCAATTGTGCCCCCGCCTTCATGTAAATGTGATGGATCTAGAGTTTATGTGGATCACATTCAGTATTTGCGTCTGTTTGCTTTTTTGATGGGTTTGAATGAAGTGTATGGGCACGCACGCAGCCAAATTTTAATGATGAACCCTTTGCCAAGTGTTGGCAAGGCTTATGCTATGATAATCTCAGACGAAAGTCAAAGAATTACCTCAGGTATGCGCACAACTGTAGATATGATAGAAGCTACTACATTATATGCAGGAAAAGGAAATTATTCTAGAGACACACGATATGATAGTGGCAAGGGTGAGTACAATGGGAGAACAAAGAAAAAGGTAAATTGGAATCTATTTTGTGATCATTGTAAAATATATGGTCACACTCAGAAAAATTGCTTTAAGCTGATTGGATATCCTGAGGATTGGAAATTCAAAAAGAAAATGTCAGAACAGGGTGGAGAACAGAGGTACACTAATTCAGGCAAAGGGAAGAATGTTGCCAATCATGTACAATTGGAGAAGGTTGATGAAGACACAGGAAGTGATGCTTTTGGGGCAGTCAATGCAGGACAACAACATGCACAAGGTAGTTCTCATGATTTCAATTCAATTCATGCTAATTTGCAGGCCTTTGCTGCAAGGTCTGATTACACTCCCAGTCAATATCAAAAGATAATGAAGTTGTTGAATGAGGATGAGAAGCCTAGAGAGATGGCCAACATGGCAGGTAACTTCAATAATGTAGCAGTCATGAGTGCTAATGCTAGGAATGAGCATAATGCATTTAAAAGTGGAAATAATTGGATAATTGACTCAGGGGCAACATGTCATATGACTTCATCTCTTGCTAGTTTGGATAATATCGATGACTCTAATAAGAATGTAGGTAGAGGAGTACATTTGCCTAATGGTCAAACTGCTTCAGTCACACATTCAGGAAGCTGTGGAAAGTTAGACAATGTCTTGGTGGTGCCTGATTTTAAATATGACTTATTATCAGTATCTCAAATGACTAGGCAGATGCAATGGTCTGTATGTTTCTTTCCTGAATTCTGTGTTTTTCAGGACCTCTCCAATGGAGAGGTGAAGGGGATTGGTAAGGAGATAGAAGGTCTGTATTATTTCTCAAATCAGTTTCATGGAAGATCAGCTAGTGATGATAGCAAAGTACTGATGACAAAGGCAGAAGATACAGGTTACATGCTTTGGCATAATAGGATGGGCCATCCATCTATCAAGGTGTTGAAACAATTATCTCTAGTAAGACAAAATTTTGATGTAAAAGTTTGTGATAGTTGTTCAGTCTGCCCTTTGGCAAAACAAACTAGACTTCCATTTCCACTTAGTTTGTCTACTACAAGTGATATATTTGATCTCATTCATCTAGATGTATGGGGACCATATAGATTTGCAACACATGAGGGGTTCCGATTCTTCTTGACTGTTGTAGATGATAAGTCAAGGATGACTTGGTTGTTTTTACTGAAATTCAAAAGTGATGTTTTTGTTGTATTAAAATCGTTTCTTGCACTGGTTGGTACTCAGTTTAACAAGCAGGTGAAAAGAATAAGATCTGACAATGACACTGAATTTTTTAACAAAGACTGCAACACTTTATTCTCATCTTTAGGGATTATTCATGAGAGTAGTTGTCCACACACTCCACAACAAAATGGAGTGGTGGAAAGAAAGCATAGACACATACTTGAAATAGCAAGGGCTCTCAGGTTTCAAGGTTCTATTCCCATAAGGTTTTGGGGTGAGTGTGTAATAGCTGTTGTGTACCTTATTAACAGGATGCCTACTGATATTTTGAAAGGGCAGTCCCCTTACCAAATTTTCCACAGGACCAAACCTAAACTTGATCATCTAAGGACAATAGGTTGCTTGTGCTATGCAACCAAGTTAGTCAAGGATGATAAGTTTTCTCCTAGAGCTTATACTTGTGTCATGATGGGGTATTCACCTACTCAAAAGGGGTATTTATTGTATAGCTTGAGTTTGAAAAGGTTTATAGTGAGAAGAGATGTTGTTTTCAAAGAGAATGTCTTTCCATTTAACAAAGTGCAGCATGATGAGCATGTCCCAATTTTTACTGGCCAAGAGATGTTTGTAGATGATACTATGCTAAATGACACTCATATTCATGGTCATGCTGATCATGATGTTGAAAACACCACACACCAAGCTGAGTCTGAACATGATTTACTGATGAATGAACCTGTTCCATTGGGGGAACCTGCTCCATTGGTGGATCATGAAGTTGCTGATATGGATGTTTTAGTCAGGGGCCAAGATGAACAAGGTGTTCAACATGTTGTACCACATAGAACTTCCACCAGGGTGTCTCATCCACCATTGTGGATGAAGGATTATGCTGCAACTGTGACAGATTCTGTATCACACTCACTAGCTAACTATATGACATATAGTAAGTTGTCTCCTACGTATCAAGCATATTTGAGTGCTATATCAGTTGATACAGAACCAAGAACATATGAAGAAGCTGTTAAAGATCCTAGATGGATTGATGCCATGAAGCAGGAAATCAGTGCATTAGAGGATAATAGAACTTGGGATGTCATACCTCTGCCATCAGGAAAGCGTGCAATAGGTTGTAAGTGGGTGTTTAAAATTAAATACAAAGCAAATGGTCAAGTTGATAGGTTTAAGGCTAGGCTTGTAGCTAAAGGATACAGCCAAACCGAGGGAATTGACTACCAAGAAACATTTTCACCTGTAGTGAAGATGGTCACTGTGAGATCTATAATTGCTATTGCAGCAGCTGAAAACTGGATGATATACCAAATGGATGTGTTTAATGCTTTTTTGCAAGGAGACTTGGTGGAAGAAGTGTACATGGAATTACCTAAGGGCTTTACAAAAAAGGGGGAACATCAAGTATGTAGACTTATCAAATCTTTATATGGTCTTAAGCAGGCTTCCAGGCAATAGAATGCCAAGTTAACAGATGCATTGACAAACTCAGGATACATACAAAGTCGACTGGATCATTCCTTATTCACTAAAAGGAAGGGTTCAACTTTGGTCATTGTACTTGTCTATGTAGATGACCTATTGATTACAGGAAATGATTATAAGTTGATACAGGAAACTAAGCAAGTTCTACATCACCATTTCAAGATTAAGGATTTGGGAGAACTGAAATATTTCCTAGGCATTGAGTTTTGCAGATCAACTCAAGGAATTGTCATGAATCAAAGAAAATATGCATTGGAGTTAATTTCTGATGCTGGCCTAACAGGGGCAAGGCCTTCTTCAACACCATTAGAATGCAATATAAAGCTAACAAATGCAGATTTCATTCAAGATGATACTGATGAATTGTTTGTGGATATAACCAGATATCAGAGAATGATTGGGAAGCTGCTCTATCTGACCAATACTAGGCCTGACATAGCCTTCTCAGTTCAATGTCTGAGTCAATTTATGCAGAAACCTAAGGTGTCTCACTGGAATGCAGCCTTGAGAGTGGTTAGATACATCCAGGCTGAACCAGGTTTAGGTTTGCATATGAGTACAGAAAAAAGGTCGCAGCTCACTGGCTTCTGTGATGCAGATTGGGCTGCTTGCCCAAATACTAGGAGATCTGTTACTGGATACTTATTGAAGTATGGGGACTCCCTGATATCTTGGAAATCCAAGAAACAGAACACTGTTTCCAGGAGCTCTGCAGAGGCAGAGTACAGGAGTTTGGCAACATTGACAGCTGAAGTAGTATGGGTAACTAATTTGTTCAAGGAATTGGGGTTGAAAGTGGACAGTCCCGTTACCATTCATTGCGACAGCAAGGCGGCTATACAAATAGCAGCAAATCCTGTGTTTCATGAACGGACAAAACACATCGAGATCGATTGCCACTTTATACGTGAAAGGATTCAACAAGGTCTAATTCACACTAGTTATATCAACACCAAAGAACAACAAGCTGATCTGTTAACTAAGGCTCTGGGCAGGACTCAACATGATTTTTTACTTGCCAAGCTAGGTGTTCTAAATGTTTTTAGTACATCTAGCTTGAGGGGGGATATTGAAGATAGAGATCGATTAGATAGTTAATTAATTATGAAATGATAATTAGCAGCTTTGATTCCTTTTCTGTTAAGTTTGTTAGGTTGTTACAAAA
>JAJOOS010021746.1:0-11371 GCA_029582725.1 Solanum chiquidenum
AGCTAAACAAATTTCCGGTAACTTCCGAAGCACATTTTTAAGAACTTTTTGGGTCAAATTCAAATATAATCATTTCATTAGTTCTCGACTCCAAACTCACATGTGAGGCTCTAGTTTCACTCTATCATTTTCCGAGTCGTTACAACACATTCAGATAATGATTATTCACTGTTTCATAAGAGAAAGGGAAGCTTTTCAGTATTTGTTGCCATTTATGTAGATGATGTGATTCTAACTGGAACTGATCAGGAGGAAATCAACTCTTTGGAATCCTTTTTGAATGATCAATTCAAAATAAAAGATCTTGGTAGACTGCACTACTTTCTGGGATTAGAAATATTGTACAGACTTGATGGTGTCCTTATTTCACAAAGCAAGTTCACTACTGATCTGCTAAAGGAGTTTGACTCTTGAACTGCAAGGTTGCTGCATCACCACTTGATTACACTGAAAAATTAAGGGCCACTGAAGGGAAACTATTATCAGATCCCACTCATTACAGGAAGTTGGTAGGGAAGCTTAACTTCATTACAAATACTAGGATGGATATAGCTTACAGTGTGCAACACCTCAGTCAATTCATGCAAGCACCCAGTGAACCACATTTAAAGGCAGTTTATCATGTTCTTAGATACCTGAGACAAGATCCTACAATAGGAATTTTCATCTCAAACAAGCCTGACCTTACCATCACTGCATATTGTGACTCAGACTGGGCTGCTTGTCCTGATTCAAGGAAGTCAGTTGTGGTTATTTAGTGCTTATGGGTGACAATCCTATCAGCTGGAAGTCTAAAAAACAAGCCACAGTTTCATTATCCTCTGCAGAGGCAGAATACAGAGCTATGAGACAAGTAGTAGGTGAACTGGTATGGCTTGAAAGGTTACTAAATGAATTGTTTGTACAATGCCCCTTACTAATACAAGTCTTCGGTAACAGCCAAACTGCAGTACACATTGCCAAGAATCCAGTTTTTCACGAAAGGACCAAACATATAGAAATCGATTGCTACTTTGTTAGGGATAAACTTCAACAGGGCCTGATCACACTTCATCACATTTGCACAGAGTCACAACTGGCAGATATTTTTACAAAGGCTTTGATTGGAGTTAAACATATTACACTATTAAACAAGTTGTCTGTAAACTCCCTTACCTCCAACTTGAGGGGGTAATGAGAATATAAATTAGTTATTATTGTTAACTTGCCATAAAGTTAGTTAGTATTGTTCACTGTTAGTAAGAGTTAGTTAGAGGGACGTTAGTTTTTGTATAGTTTGTTAGCAATCTCTTAGTTTGTGTGTATATATATATATATATATATATATAAGATCACATGTAATAGTTGTTCCCTCAATTCACATTCAATGAAATACATTCTTCATGTAGTTCTTCCAGAATCTTCTTCTTCTTATGTGAACTCAAGGTTCATCAATAGAGGAATTCGATTGTTTGTAATTACAGAGTGTTGATTTTCTCACTTGTAAATAAAATGTACTATTATTTATGATTCAAAATGGGTTATTTTATTTCTTTTTCATTTTAGAAATGTGATTTTCATGTTGTTTCATTTCATCTTTATGGGTGTTGTTTCATTTGCATTTTGGTTAGTAATATCATCATTACTTTACTTTACTGATAGAAAAATATACATAATTATCCCATCAAATTTATACCATTTTTTGAAGTAGATACCTTAAGTTTGTGAAAGTCATATTATCCCATGAAATTATTTCCAACCACAATAAATACACCATTTTAACAGCACCTACAATCTCATTGTCAGCGAGTGTGTCTCACCCCCAAATAAAATAATGTAATTTTATTTTTTCGTGCTCCTTTAATAAAAGGTTGGGTAAAACCCAGACCCGCTCGATCACTGAATTTTTTTAGAAATTTCATTGTAGATGTTCATAGAACTTTAACCGTGGTTGATGGAAGAAGCTCCATCATTGGAGAACTTCATAGTGGCAGCTCAAATGACATATTTTTTGTTTATGGGTACACAAGAATGTGATTAAGTTAAGTAAGCAATATGTGCTCAATGTGATCAAAACCCTATTCGGAGAAGCAAGACGAACAGATGCATCTCATGTCCTTCATCGATCTATCAGTTTATGGAACCCTAAATGGTACGAACGTGCGTTAGTCTTTTCTGTCCAAGGTGTATTTTTCAACTCATTCCTATTTGGCGTCCCCAAAATTGGCTAATCGGATTGTTGTGTACTTAGAGGAAAAAGCCATGAATTTGTAAACATACTTTTTTGGTTGATATAGAAAAGGGACTTTTTGGGAACTCACCAAATTCCAGAAGTTCATATAGCATCTCACGGAGGTTTATAAATTGAATTATTGGATTGACATAATAGAATTTTTTTGGGTTGCAAATGGAGAGCTCTTCAATGGCCATCAATGGAGGTTTGTGTAAGATGGAAAGTGGTCTATTTAATAAAGAAAATAAAATTTAAATTGTTAATGCCACGTGGCACTAAAACACTGGTTTAGGGGTTAATTTTGCCTCATTCACGTGCCTCTCAAACTTGAGATCGCACATGCTCTGAAAATGGGTTAAAAGGGTGTATTTATCATGGTTAAAATAGTTTCGTGAGGTAATAGGACCCCCACAAACTTAAAGTGTTTACTTCAAAAAAGGGTATAAGTTTGTTGGGGTAATTATGTATTTTCTCTTACTAATATGTAAAAGACTCTACAAGTACACATGTGTTCGTCAACATGTGTGCTTGTAGGAATTAAATCTCAATTGAAGGATATTTTTGTCAACTTACGTGAAATGTTTTGCATTTTCTTTTCAAATCATATCTTACGTGTCACAACCTAAAGGGCTTTGGTGTCACTACAACTCATGCACTATAACTTCCATTCCATTTCAAAAATAATATAGAAAAGTTTCATTTCTAATTTTATTTATTTGTTTAATTATGATTTGACACAGTATTTAAGAAAATAAAATAAGTATAACTAGATAACGTGATAAATTATTATCACACCCCGAGGCTACCCCCTGAACGCGGACACGGGACCTAGGATCACGAGTGACCCCAAGCTAACCCTGCTGGCATATCATAAGCATACTAAGATAAACTAAATCAATGAATACTGTGCGGAAGCCAAATCAAATAAATAGTCTAAAATGATGGGGAATACCCATATACTAAGTCTTAATATATGAAAAACTGAGAGTTTGAATACAAATGAAAAGTCAAACTCTAAGACTAAAGCTGAAACTAACTATGTCTGAAATAAAGCCTCTACTGACTAGAAATGTTGGGACATACCCCAGCTAGATCTAGCAAAACTGAAACTAAAACTGAAAGCAAGAAGGATAATCATGTCACTAGTCCTCGAAGAACGAAGACTCACCACTGATATTGCTGAACTGAAGATCGGAAACTGATCTATGAGTGAACTGACTGTTGAGGACCTGAACCTACATCACGAAAAGATGTAGCGCAGAATATGCGCCAGTACTTGAAATGTACTGAGTATGCATGATAGTATAAAACTGAATAATAACACAATTGAACAAGCAAATAAGCAATGATATAATCTGAACATGATAATGATACTTGAAATACTGAACAAGGCTAAACTGAATGCAATGACCAAGTTTATAACATGTTGAGACTGAATACTGAACTATACTGATAACATGGTCAATGCAATAGAAAATGACTGAACTGTGAGAGAGCTACTAATAACCGACATAAAACCACATGAGCTAAATGTGGAGTCCGATGTATATGCCCCATCGAGAGGACCTAATATACCTTGCCAGAGGTATATAGGCATACTGGCGTGATCACTAAAATGTAATGCCTAACAAAGAAGACTTATCCTACGAGGCACGTAGTTTTGGGACTTGAGGGTGACTGACCCTAGTCTACTCGATACTAAGTTTCTCCCAATTGATTAAGTAATTAACACTTTATGACTGAAATGTTGTAACACTGGATAACTCAAATATTGTCATGCAAACTGAGAATGCAATATTAATATACTGATAATAATGCATTCGCTACTGAGGAATGTTTACATACCTAACTGAATTAACTGGCCTAACATGTGTAGTTCATGGACTAAAAAGAACTACATAACTAGGGTTTTGAGTTTATGCATGAATCTGGGCAAAACAATACTACAACATGATGATATGATTTGGAATAATTCTAACAGTTAAAACCCAACAATTCTAACATTCAAGAAACCCTAGGTCTGGATAACATTAAGGGAATCAAGATTCTGGCTGAAATCTAAGGACCTAATGGGTGAAAGGAACCCACTAGTGAAATCCCACATACATGATGAAGAATTTCACGGAGAAATCTTTAGATTTCGGGGCTGGAACTGATGGAACCTTGTTGCGTTCTTGAACTAGGGTTCTTGACCTCTTTCTCATCATACGCTTTAATTTTTATAAGTTTTGATGAATAATCTGACTTAGGTAAGTTCTAGTTATGTTTCTAGGCTAAAACTAACCAAAACTATGTAGTTTAAAGCTTAAACGATGTAGTTTAGGGGTCTAACGCATAAGGAAAAAACCAAAAGACCCTTGACTTAAAAGTTGTTAGGGTCATCGACGAACGGGACCAACAGACCGTGGATCGATCGACGATCCGTGCTGGTTAATCGTCGATCGGCGACTGGGAGCTGAAATTAGGGGTCTGATCCACGGACACGGACCACGGTCCGTGACCTGACCTATGGTCCGGCCGTGGGTCGATACTTGGCCAAAATTTTGGGACTTTTTTGGGGAGGGCTGCAGGTGACCATCCACGGACCACCAACACGGACCGTGGGTCACCCTACGGTCCGTAGGTGGTGCTGGTCGGTGGCACCTGTAGCTTCTGAAATCTACAATATGGTATGTCTAGGATACGGGGTGTTATAATTATAAATCACAATATAGATGAGTCTAGTAGCAGACACCTCTTCGTCAATGTATCTAGATGAGGTATTAATGTAATTTCCATACTTTCTCTATTTTAATTTATTTTAACTTATTTTTCTTTAGTTTGTTGTATATTTGAAAATAACGTAAAAGAAATACTATAAATCACGATAATTAACAACTTAGAAATATTTAATAAACATAAAAATAATTGAATGACTCTTAAAATTTTATCGGTGCAACATAAATTGGTAAGGAAGAAGTAACATATATTATTTAAAAATGACGTAAAAATAATATAATTAACAACTTGAAATATTTTAAAGATATATAAAAAATTTGGTCAACTCTTGAAATTTTATCTCTGTCACGTAAATTAGGACACATGAAGTAATATATATTATTTGAAAATCATGTAAATACTATGAATCACAATGATTAACTACTTCAATTATTGAAATATCATATAAAATTTTGAATGACTCACCAAATTTTAACGGTGTCATATAAATTGATAGAATAACATGTATTGGGCCATGCTGACACGGTCAACATGTCTAGTCATATGACAAGGAGGTAAAGAATGTATTACTCTCTCAAAAAAAATTGTGAAATAAGATAATATTTTCCTAATATTTCTTTTATTGGATATATATTTTTCTCCTTTTCTCCCCCCTCTTCTTAGTCATCTCACATATATCTTTTTCTCTACTTATATTTCTAGCATTTTAAACTTCAACACAAACATGATGTGGTTTAGCTTCTTTTTTTTTTTAAATTTAAATATTTTTATACCTTAGCATGACTATTTTAAAAAATTATATTGGGAAAAAGGACAAATATATCCCCGAACTATCGTAAATGGTATGCATATATCCTTTGTCATACTTTTGGGATATTGGTGCCCCTGCTGTCAAAAAACTAGAGCATATATACCCTTTATAATAACGTACATACACGTGTCATAATCTTATCCACCGATCCAATATTTATTAAATATCAAATCGACGGATATGATTGCGCCACGTGTCCCTATTTAATCTTTCGTTAGAGTGAAGGACATATATGATCCAGTTTTTGGACGGCAGGGGTACCAATGTCCAATAAGTATGATAGAGGATATCTGCATACTATTTACGATAGTTTGGGGTATATTTGTCCCTTTTCCCAATTATATTTTAAACTATAATTAAATTGTTTGTGGGCTGATTTTTATCAATTTTATGGGGTATAAATGGTAATCTTTTATGTGGGCTTTTCCTACAACTATAGTATGGGCCTCAAATATTTGTTGAAATTGGGCGGAGCCCTATTATAAATAAGACATATTGCTTCTCACTGCAAAACCCTAATCGTCAGAAGCAGCTTCTTCTCTCTCAGGTATTTCCTCTGCAATCCTCAAACCCTATTTTCTACGTTCATCACACCTTGAATCTTACACTCTTTTGTGTAATTCATCTATTTTGTAGGTAAGCTGGTGATTTTCTCCTAGGGTTTCAGAACTATACCTAACCAAATGGCTCCTAAAGGTACACTTATCACTCTTTTGTTTATTATGTTGTTAGAAATGTTAAAAGCTGTTGTCTTTATGTGTGCAATAGTATAACTAGTTAATGAACTTGGCTCTAATCTGTGATATCTTTGTTATATAATTGGTGTTGGTAAAACATTTGAAAAAGATTTCAGTATTTTTTGTTATTATTTATGGCGAAGGCATGAATTAATGAGGATTCTTATTGTTTGCTGGGTGTGGTAGTAGTAGGTTTAGTGTTGTGAGGATTTTAGTATTCTACTTTTGTTGGTTTTGGTGTTCAGGCGGAAAATGGGGTTGTGTTATTTTGTTGGATATTCTTATAGCATGACGTTCTTCTGTATTTTGTTCAGATTATTAGAAAACATGTTTTGAGTTATTGGTTTTAGTAACAAGTGAAGATTTAGTGTTGTAAAAAATCCTGATAGTTGGAGTTGGTGAGGCTGTAGTAGGAGAATGTATGGTTGGTGCATTTCTGGAATTTATTGAAAATAGAATAATTGCTTGATTGTTGTTGTCTTTGTTTAATAGGTTAAATGAGTTATTTATTTGTGTAGCTATTGGAGCTTTAATATTTTTGCAAAAAGTGCCTGATTATATTGGTGCTGTGTAAGATTGGTGCATCTCAGTAATTTCTTGAGTAATAGAGAATTTGCCTTAATTGCCACTTGTCTATGGGCAAGTGTACGGACCGCCCTTGATAGGTTCTGGAACATTGGTAAAAGAGAGACTACTATATGTTAGATAGTCATGCAATTTTGAGATTTTTTGGTTTTGGGTTGAGAAAGATATTCTAATTACGCTTGAATTATTTGACTTGGCTTGATTTATACAATCAATTGGATTGGGATAAGAATCAATATTCTGATTTGGGAGTTCTTCTTAGTTCTAACAACCTGCTACCTAGAGACATTGAGACGTGCAGGAGTTAATTCATGTAAGACTAGGACGAACAAGGGTTAGAGGTGTGCAGATAATCTTATTGGTTCTAACTATGCAAGGAGGGAAAATTAATTGTATTACTTGCTAGTATTGATTTGAAGAGTCATGTTGATTGATTTGCTGCCTTAAACTAATACAATTCTGATAATGGAATTTTAAACCTTAATTGCAGCTGATTCGACCAAAAAATCTGACCCTAAGGCTCAAGCCGTTAAGGCTGCCAAGGCTGTCAAGTCAGGTTCTACCTTCAAGAAGAAGTCACAGAAGATAAGGACAAAGGTTACATTCCACCGTCCTAGGACTTTGAAGAAGGATAGAAGCCCCAAGTATCCTCGTGTTAGTGCACCTGGAAGGAACAAACTTGATCAATATGCTATTCTAAAGTATCCTCTCACCACCGAGTCTGCAATGAAGAAGATTGAAGACAACAACACCCTTGTTTTCATTGTGGACATCAAAGCTGATAAGAAGAAGATCAAGGCTGCCGTGAAGAAGATGTATGACATTCAGACCAAGAAAATCAATACCTTGATCAGGTATGTTTCCTTCTATGATGCTCTTCATTCCAGTATCGTCTTAAAATGATAAATTCCAAAAGTGTATCATGTATGTAATACTTGCATATAATGAAAAATTAGTTGACACTTGAAAATTGGCCAATCCTTGCTAACCTACTTTTTTGTGTTTCTTGTTCAGGCCTGATGGGACTAAGAAGGCATATGTGAGGTTGACTCCAGACTATGATGCTTTGGATGTGGCCAACAAAATCGGGATCATCTAAATTAGTTTCCTGTTTAGAATTTTGACGAGAATTTAGAATTTCATGAAACACTTTAATGGAAGTGCCTTGTGTTTTGAATTTTGAATTTTGCTTTCCAGAGACGTGTTTTGTTCCATATTTTTGTTATAAGAGAATTCAACCTTATGCTCCTAGTTGGTACTTGGCGTATTTGATTTGCCTCCTGATTAATTAGATAGTAGTAGCTTGTTTGCAATGGAGATCTTATAGGTATTTTTATGCATTCTTAGTTCATTGATCACCAAACCTTGAAAGAGAAAGAAACAGTATCATTGTACCCGAAAGGTCTGCATGTGAAACAACAGTAATTCAAAACTTGAACTTACAGATAGTGTAGACTCTGCACCCTACTAAGATCAGGAATGGATCCTCGCAATGTGCAATTTCAGGGGCTTCTGCAATTTAATCAGAAGCATTGCAACTCCATTTGAGTAGGATATATGCTTATGTTTATACAAATTATTTACTATTGTTGTCCTTAAAATGTAAAACTTATAATGCTGAGTCATAGAGGATAAGAAAAGAATAAAACAGAGGAATATTTTCAAGGAGCAGTTACAGTTTCACTACTGATGACATATTTTCAACCCAAGCACTTCTCAGTGGAGCTGCAAATGGCATATCTGTTATTGTATGACAAGGATTACTATATTACAAGCAAAGATTATCGATGAATTTTATAATCAGCAGAAAGATCTGAAGATGATAATTAGAGGATTGTGAGGATAGATATGTTTGGCCAATGACACCACTTCAACTAAGACAAACATAAGACAGTCTCATGACTCATAGGTAGTAAGGAATCAGCATTCCTTCAAATTTATAACAAGTTACTTCAGAAAGTTCAGTTTAAAGTTGCCCCTGAATAACGATTGTTTCTTATAATGGTATAGTTATACCTCTGGATATCTGGTTCTCAACCATCTGGAATATTCTCACCAAGCTGATCAGATAAAGATCCTGAAAGTCAGTTTCCAGTCAAGAGCCTGCATGAGCATAATTGTTGAAGGATTAAACCAATCGACATAGTCATGATCTTTCCAAGCAATAGGCTTTATTTCTTGAAATAATCTTACATTAAGCACAATTTTCAGGAGAGATTCAAGAAAAAATGTCCCTCTATGCTATCTAGTGGCGGATGAAGCATGGAATTAACAGGTTCAACTGAACTCAACTATCACTAAAATATTAAAAACTACTACTATTAAACTTTGAATCCCTAGTTTTGAAAATGTAATGGATTCAGTGGCAAGAACGAAAAGTTGAAGCCATCAAACTTAAAAATCATAAATCCACCTGTCTATATCCAACATTAAGTGTATCTCCATCATAGCCAAATGATTATCTAGATCTCCTCGATGAGATAGTTCAGGGTTCAAAACATCCGGGGAAACATGTAGGGTGACTGCAAAATCAAGAACATGGGACCAAAAAAATGGATCAAATTTCGTTCAACTTACAGAAGTTTCGATGTTTCACATTCTTCCGGTATACTCCTCCACATGGAATTCCTTTCAGAAAGAGAATTTTATAAAGATAATAATAAGTAAAACAGCTAGAAAAATCAGTAGAACTCTACTATATCTTAATATCAAAATATCTGTACAATGCAGTAATATGTGTAACAACTCACAGGTGTTAAACTTCCAGAAAGATTCATAGCCATCATACGGCTGCACAAAGGAGGAAATGCTTAATGCTATTGCACTCACACAAGAATACAAGATAGTCATTTAATTACTCTAATTTATGAGGTAACTTAGTTATTCATGCCCTTATTGTTAGCAAACTGTTGAGATACTAACTGGATTGGTTTTGATGATCAACAAACAACTACAAAAGAACAAGGTTCCTTGGAGATACTAGTTATGCTACTAACTGGATTGAAGGAGTGTTATGCAGATATCGAAAGAACCAAGTTTCCTTTTTTGCCGTTAATGCTATAGAGGAACTCCAACTTGAAACATAACGAAAGGTAATTTATTAGCCACAACCAAAAGCAGTGGGGTAAATTTAGACCTTTTTCCTGATATATTCTTACACGTGAAATCCACCGCCCTGGAACTCTATTATAGATACAAGGATTTTCTAACATCTAGGGTATTTTTTGTGGCCCAAAGTAGAGGTGTACATAGGCAAGGTTGGTTCGGGTTTTTCAAACTCCAAACCATACTTTGCTAGAGTAAATTGGCTTTGAATCTACCTAATTACAGCAACAACAACATACTCAGTGAAATCCCACAAGTGGGATTTGGAGAGGGTAGAGTATATGCAAGTCTTACCACTACCTCGTGGAGGTAGAGATGCTGTTTCCGAAAGATCCTCGGCTCAAGTGCAACAATTCCAGGTATAAAGAAGAAGAATATAATAACATGCAAGTAGCCATTCTTTATAGATGCCAAAGCTGAGAAGTAACCAACCATATGGATTTAACAAAACCTTAATACCTCTTTCTCCCCCGTTAATTGTTCAACTTACCTCTCAAGAAACTTGACTTAGTACAGCTTCAAATGCATCTTTACAGTTCATTGATATTTGATACGTATGTTGTAGTACATCAAGAATTACAAAGTGGACGGGACCTTTTGTGTTGTGTCTGCTGGACATTAAAGTGTGGAGTTGTGCATCAAAATTCTCGAAGAAAATCAGTTTCTTGGCTCTTCATTGCGTGCTCGAGGAAGTACCCAAGAAGTTCATAAATCTCAGGCTTGTTGGAGTGTCTCTTGTCTCCAGTAACAAATACATGAATTTTGCATTTGATTTCAACCCAACTACATCCAGGGACCGTCTTCAACCCTTTTTCCCTCATTTCATTCCTTACGATGGACACGCTCTGCCATCTTCCAGCAGCAGAATGTGCATTCGAGAGCATCACATATGATGAAACATCTCCGGGCTCTAAAGCCAATACCTTTTCAGCAGCATATTCCCCTAGCTTCGTGTTTGAGTGAATCTGGCAGCCTCCTAACAATGCCTTCCAAAATCCTATACCTGGATCAAAAGGCAAATCATGAATAAATTTCTCAGCTTGTTGAAACCTCCCTGAACGCGATAGCAGATCAACCATACATGCATAGTGCTCAGATTTCAGCAGATTAGCATCCCGAGTTCTTGCCTGCTCAAAATATGAATAAGCCTCATTAACAAGACCAACATGACTACATGCCAGTAGCAAACCAAGAAGAGTAACA
>JAJOOS010021747.1:0-21277 GCA_029582725.1 Solanum chiquidenum
TGTTTTAGGGAGGGGCTGCAGTGGTGAACCACGGACCACCAGCACGGGCCGTGGTCTGACCTACGGTCCGTGGATGGTGACCGTAAGTTGCACCTGCAACTTCTCGAAATCTGTATTTTTGGTCTGTTTCGAATACGGGGTGTTACAGATAGTGTTAAAACAAAAAAGTTCCACATCGGTGGTTAATGAGATGGGTGGACTCCTTATAAGTCTTGGGCAATCCTCCTTCCTTTGAGCTAGCTTTTGGGGTGTGAGTTAGGCCTAAGACCTAATTTAACATGGTATCAGAGCAGGGCCCGTCTCACCCGATGTTAGGGCCCCCAAAATCAAAATTGCCCACGCACCAGATGCTAAGCACTGGGCGTGAGGTGTGGTGTTAAAGAATGACAAAAATCCCATATCGATGGTTAATAATATGGATGGACTCCTTATAAGGCTTGGACAATCCTCCTCAAACTCTTTCGAAAACTTCTTACTTCTTTTATTTTGCACTAACTTCATCGTGTCCTTCAAATATCCCGTAACTTTCTTCATTTTCCCTTTCTTTTCTTCTTCATGATAATCCTCAAGCACATGTTCCAACTTGTCTGGCAGTCTTCTCGACCTCTTTATCTTCATGATCACACCTTCCAATTCTTCGCGATGACTTATTCTTAAATTTCCATATGCTAATTCCAATGCTGCTATACCGACTAACCAGATATCCGATTTAAAACTGTAGTCATCATCATCTTCATATCGAGATGATGATTTAGCTGGATTTCTATTGTCATCATCAGAATCATAATATTTTGAATGGAATACCTCCGGTGCAGCAGCCCAATCTGACAACAAGGATAGATCTAGAATCGGAGGTTCACCAGGAAGTTTTCCTTTTAGGCTAAGAAGTGGTTCATTGCCAGGTTCTGGTCCGCGTTCCAGAACGATACCAACAATAAATGTGTGATTCTTTGTTTGGCACTTGGATAGATCTAGACCCATATTCTTACTTTTTTTTTACCACCCTTTTCCACTCACCCCTCTTTTATTTCATTTTCTTATTCTTTTTCCTCTTAATAAATATCCAACTCTCTAAATACATAATTAAGCAGTTGGTATTTAATAAAAATATTAATAAGTATCTTTTTTGGGTCAAAATAACTGAAAAAAGCCTTAGGACTGAATATTAAGTAATTTTGTTATTCAGTATTTTTAATAATATCAAATTAACTATTAAAAATTCAGTATCTTCTCAATTACTTGCATTTTTCAACAAAAAAATAAATTAAATCAAATTTATTATTCCATAGTTTTTTGGTTCTGTTTTAGTTCATATATATGCATACATTTTTCTTATTTGAAATTATAATATTTTAAATACTCAATAGAAAAATGCTAGTAAAAGATATATTGTAAGTGATTGTGAAGACTTATTGATATATAGAAAAATAAATACTATTTTTAATAATAATAATATATAAAAATTGATTGATATATAATAAAAATAATAATTAAAATAATTATAATAATATAAAGAGTAGTTAATTTAAAAATTGTACGGAACCGATTGATTCTTGAAGAATAACTTAAGTATTTTGAATTTTAATTCAAAAAACTTGAATTTTACTTTGTGACCCGCCTCACCTTAAACAATTTTTTAAAAATCATTTATGAATCTGTCGCACCTTACCCCGTTATGCCCCCATTGTCATTTTTATTTTAAAATATGGTTATGATGAAAAAAATATTATAATTTTAAAGAAAAGATCAGAACTCCGAACAAATATAACTCGAATAGGTTGATAATCGTTATGAAAAGTATAATTTCACAATTTATTTTGTAAATTTTTGATATATTCTAAATAGAATATATGTATACGTTTTCTTGGTACCTTGAGATTTCTAATTACAAATAAAGTTTTTTCAATCATGATCAGTTTATTAATTGTTACATGACATCTAAGTTAATAATTTATATTAATTAAAGATCTGATCGTTTTGTGTTTGAGTTAATTTGATTCTATTAAAAAAATATTGAACCCTAAGCTTATTTTTAATATTAACAGTTCTGAAAGTGTTTCAGTAAATATAACAGAAAACATGTTTGTCTGTTTTTTTTATATCAAATGTATTAATTATTTAATTGTGTATTTGAGAATTGAAATTTGTTAGAAAAAAAAATGAAAGAAAATAGAAGTGAGTGGAAGAGAAGTTAAAAAAAAGTAAGAAAATGACTCACTATCAAAGTGTCAAATAAATAGTATAGCCTCACACCACTATGGTTGTGCCTCTATCATTATAAAAAAGAATAGTCTAAAATAACTCATAGATATTTGTATTACTCTAAATCAACATTTTAAAATTAATTTGTTACTAAAAATAAAAATATATTATTATTTTTTGCACTAAGTAAAAGAAAAGTAACACCGAGTATAAAAAAAAAGTGAATCATATAAGTTATGACAAAAAAAAAAAGAGATTATTTTGACATACATGAAATTTGTTTTTGGCATAATCTCCTTGTGTATGATACTCATTAGTTCAGTTATTTTAAATTCACGCTGCATGAAAATTATTAAAAGAAGAAATGCTTGGAATTTCCTTTGAAACCTGTCATTATAAATTTCTTGTACATGAAATCTCTTAAGTACCATAACATCAGCATGGATGATTCAAAAAAAAGTTAGCTAAGTGCTTACGTATTTGGACAAACATGAGTTAATTTAATAATAATTTGTTTTTTCAAGTCTTAGACAACTTTTGATGCTAAGACACTTTCATTGATTTTTCCTACTATAAAATAAGACCATAATTCAAGAGAGAATCATCACTAAGATTTCCTTTTTTACATAGTAAATTAGCAAATCATAACCAAAGTTTTGATATATATGGCACAAGTAAAGTTGCTAGGTTTTTGGTATAGCCCATTTAGTCACAGAGTTGAGTGGGCTCTAAAGATTAAGGGAGTCAAATATGAATATATAGAAGAAGATAGAAATAGCAAGAGCTCTCTACTTCTTCAATCAAATCCAATTCACAAGAAAATCCCAGTGCTCATTCACAATGGCAAGCCCATTGTTGAGTCTATGGTCATTCTCGAATACATTGATGAGACATTTGATGGCCCTTCCATCTTGCCTAAAGATCCTTATGACCGTGCTTTAGCTCATTTTTGGGCTAAGTTCCTTGATGATAAGGTAAATTCATCTTCATACGACATATCTAAGATATTCTAGTGAGCTTGGTATACTTTACATAATTTTGTATAATAATCTAACTTGCATGAGATTGAGACTGAGACGTAGTATCATCATGAAAGTTGTTAATTTTTTGAGTGTTTTGTAGGTGACCGCTGTGGTGAATACTTTCTTTCGCAAAGGAGATGAGCAAGAGAAAGGTAAAGAGGAAGTTTATGAGATGTTGAAAGTTCTTGATAATGAACTCAAGGATAAGAAGTTCTTTGTAGGTGACAAATTTGGGTTTGCTGATATTGTTGCAAATATGGTTGCACTTTGGCTAGGAGTTTATGAAGAAGCCTCTGGAGTTGTATTAGTGACAAGTCAAAAATTTCCTAAATTTTGTGCTTGGAGAGATGAATATATTAATTGTTGCCAAGTCAAGGAATATCTACCTTCAAGAAGAGATGAGTTGCTTAGTTTTTTCCAAGCCCGAGTTCGTGCTCGTGCTCAAGTTACAATTTCTGTTTCTGCTTCAAAATGAATTATTTAGATTCAATATGTATTAAGATGTATGTTTGTATAACATTAATTAAGTTCATTGAGGATTAATGGTTTTAGATTCTGTTTTCTTTTCCTGATAAACTATTGCAAGCCACATAATTTGATGAAATAGTGGGTGATATAAGCACATAAGTCATTTTATTGAGATTAAATACTATTCCCCTTAAATATAAGCACTACATCAAAAAGTAATTTTAGTGGCAATTATTTAGCGGGAAAAAATAATTGCTAATAAAATAATTGCCACTAATTTGTTCTCTGAAATGAAATATAGCGCAAATTCACATTGGCCGTAAAAAAATCTCTTCTCAGTGGCAATTAAAGACAATTACCACTAAAAGTCAATAACTAAAAGCATTTTGGTATTTTATTTATTCCCTCACAGCAATAAAAGACGGTAGCCATTAGAGCCGCTGTCCTCCTCTAGAATCACCGCTTACAGAGCCACCGTAGCCACCTTATTCGCCGCCACCTGAGCCACCATATTCACCGCTTACAGAGCCACCATAGCCACCTTATTCACCGCCACCTGAGCCACCATATTCACCGCCACTAGAGCCACCATATTCACCACGACCACAAAAACAATCGTATCCACCACCACTACCCAGACCTCCAAATCCATGTCCGCTGCCGGTCCACAACGCTGCTATGCTGGTATTCTTCCTCCTTCACTGGTAACTACATGGGTTTCTTCATATTAAGAAGTTCAATTAAGTTGTTGATATTTTATTCATGTTTGCAAGATTCAGAGCAATTTTAGCGCGTGTAATCGTTTCATGAGAAAACAAAGCTGTTAGAATTGAAGCTTAAACTATTTCACAATTTCAATATGTCTTTGATTTCTCTTCTAATCGAATTTATGAATTCACGTCCTAGTTCAAATTGAAGTTGAGTTCTTGTTTTCTTCAAGCCCTAATTTGGAGCACATTGTCAATTTCCAATCTAACGCTGGTTGAAAATCTAACCTCTTCATCTTTTTCGATTCAAAATTCTACTATAATTTTCACTTTTAGCCTACTTCATTTGTGTGTTGTAAGCCTCTGTAGCTTTTGAAGAGTATTTTGCTAGTAGCATGTATGTTATAGTCCATGAGAAAGTCTGGAAGATAATCCATGTTCTTATTCATATATCCAAAATTACTTGTTCAGTATGATTCCTTTTTCTAATGCCCAAAATATTTGCATCTTGTTTTGTAGCTTCAGTTCTTCTTTAGGTTGGGAACCAATAGCATAATCCTTACATCAATGATGAGTAGTATCTACTTGCCATAGTGAAGAAGATTCATGAACAAACAAGGCTTCCAATTGAAAAGTAGAATACAAAAGTTATATTGCGAAGAAATAAGGAAAAAATATGTTACTTTTAAATTTGGGGACTTGATTTGGATGCATATGAGAAGGGAAAGATTTCCTTCCCAAAGGAAGATCAAGCTAGATCCCAGAGGAAGTGGTTCATACAAGTTTCTTGAAAGGATTGGAGACCATGCTTATATATTTGATCTTTTTGGTGAGTTTCAAGTTAGTGCTACTTTTCATGTTTCTGATCTTTTCCATGTTGATGTAGACTTGAATTCGATGAGAAATTATCTTCAAAAAAGAGGAGATTGATAGCATCCAAAGAAACAATACTTCATTGAAGGACAAGGATATGAAGCTTCAGAAATGCCCATAACAATATTTCAAGTAAAAATTAAAGGAATCCATAGTGTAAGATCTAAATACATTCTATCCCAATTAATATACATTTTACAAAAATCTCTTAAAAAGGTAGGCAGCCGGATACATAGCTAATCTTCAGATACATTATAACTGATACAAACTAAACAATTTCTTGTTGCACTAAAAAAGAAAAAAAAACGTAAAATTTAATTTTTTTGATTTACGCCTAGTTGATCCTAAACAGTCCATATCCTAATAGGTAATCGACTCACACATTTCAAATTTCAAATTTCAAATTTCAAAATTACATCTTCTCCATTGAAGAACAATTTTTGAATAGCCATCGATTTCGAAACAGTGATAAGTTCAAGTAAACACTGAAAATATTATGATACATGATGAATATATCGATTCTGTTGAGGCATTCAGGAATTTGGGTGAGTGGAGTGAATTACGAAGGTTACAAAAGTGATGGGATCATTGTTGGACAATCAATTTCATTTTTGAATCTCAAGGCAACAATTTCAGCCGAGTTAGATATCGATGTGGTAAGGAAAAACATTGAAATTCGATACATTGTAGAAGGTAACTCGTCTCCGTTAAAAATTAAGAATGACATGGGTGTAAACTATATTTAGAAGTAAAAAAAATGAGTCAGGATTTGCAATGTATCCATTATGCATTGATGCAACTAAAAATATTATTGGTGATATACATAACTTTGATGGAACATGCGGAGAGATTACGTGTGTTGAAGGCACAACATAGGATACAAAAGCTCTTGCAGTGGTTGAATCAAGAATTTGTGATTCATATTATATTCCAAAATTAGAAGTTACAAATTACATAATTGATTCAAACAGTATAGAGGTGAAGACATGTCAATTATATAGGGATAGAGCAACACTCGTAGATGTGATGGCGAAATATAAGATAAAACACAACTTCAATTGCAAAGTAAAGAGATCTGATAGACAAAGGTATGAAAGTATTTGATCTGTTTGGTGAAGTAATGTGTTTGGTTTTTTTAGATCTATAAATGATGATACGTTTATATTTTTTATTTGTATGATACATTATTATTCTTAGAACTTGTATGATGGTGATTTTGATTTTTGTTTAATTTGTTGATTATGATATCTGATATAATAATAATGATACATTATTTATAAAGATACATTCGTTGAAAATTATTAGTGTATAAATAAGTGTAATGGTGTGTATGATATATGCATGGAGTGCTTAAGAATTGAGTCACATCCATCATGTATCAGATACATTTTATAATTTTGGTGTGTGCCAACATAAGCATTTTGTGAATCTGTTACCTAAAACTAAACTAAATTAATTGTGTTGGTCATTAATTTTCTTGATACATTAAGTTAATATTGTTGATACATTAGAGATTTGAGTTGCAATAATCATGTGTAACTGATACATTCTATAATTTTGTCTTACGTGTATCATTAAATTTATTTTGTGAATCTGAAACATAAAACTACACTAAATTAATTGTGTTGGTCGTTAATATTGTTGATACATTAATGTATATCATTCTTTGATTAATTTGAACATTATAGTTTTATATATTATAAAATGTAATTGTGATATGTATTAGTATGATAAAAAAAATGTACAGCTATGTGCTAGTGTGCTTTTCGGATGCAGGAAAAAAATTGTACTTCAATAGTGAGCATACGTGTTCAATGCGGGATAGGATACTAACCAAAGTCCAAGTAACTATTGTGTTTGTTAGTGGTGTGACTGCTCCTAAATTGGTCAACCATAAACCAATTCATACTCCGAAATATATAATTAATGATACTAGATAATTCTATAGTGGGGTTCAAATATCTTACTAGTAAGCATGGCGTGCTAAGGAATGTGCACTAAAAATTATAAGGGGTAAACCATCTGATGGATATAGGCAGATGCTGAGATACATATACCTGCTAAATATTGTGTATCCAAATTCATATATAAGGATGCACAAGACTGAGGAAGATGAATTCATGTATCTGTTCATAGCCTTAAGACCATTGATGAGGGGATTCGATTATTGCAGACCGATAGTTGTTGTCGATGGTGCACATCTTGGTGGAGCTTACAAATGGATATTTTTATCAGCAAGCATACTTGATGGGGGCAGGTATGTATTTTTGTAATTGTGATCTTGTTCTAAATGTTATCTTTCAAATGAAATCATGTGTGTTGCTCTGTAAGTAGGTTGCATATTGCCATTGGCATATGGTGTTGTGGACACTGAAACTGAGTGTTTGTGGGAATGGTTCTTCGAACAATTTAAAAATGTATTTGACGAGCGTGAAGAAATGTGTGTTGTATCAGATAGGAATGAGAGTATTATGAAGAGTGTAAGCATTATGTTCCCAAATGTACCTCATTATGCATGCATATGACATCTTTGGAAGAATGTCCGTTCAAACTTCAAAAGGAGCAAAAACACCCTAAGTGATCTATTCTACTCTATGGACAAGGCATACATAAAGGAGAATTTTGATAAATTGATGGCTAAGACAGATAAAGTTGATCACAGGATTAAGGAGTATCTTGAGGATTCAGGATATGCGAAGTGGTCGAGAATTCATTCAACAGTAAATAGAGGTAGAATGATGACTTCGAACATTGCAGAATGTATCAATGGCTATCTTGTTGAGGCATGTCAGTTGTCTATATTAGAATTCTTGGAAGAAGTTAGAATTCTGTTTGGTTCTTGGCATTGCAAAAATAGAAAAATAGCCTCTTATACAAAGGACATATTGGGGAGAAGATTTGAGGAGGTATTGATTATAAACACATCTAAGAGTTCAAAGATGAAGGTATGTATTATGATACATTACTACATATTTTATGTATCTAAATTGGTGTATCATTAGGCTGTTTGATCAGTATTTCTTTGAAATAAATTTATCACTGTCCTACCTTTTTAATGTCCGTAGGTTGTTCCATCATCTGAATTTATTTTCTCGATTTATGAAGCTGGAAGAAGATACATTGTTTGTCTTGAGCGGAAAGTATGTTCTTGTGGAAGATTTCAACTAGATGAGATACCTTGCGCACATGCAATCGTTGTTTTAAAGGACAAGAATGTTACATATATGCATTCATATTGCTCTAATTACTACAAGCCCAATGCATTAGTAAAAACCTATGAGATTCCAATGGTTCCAATGCCAGATAGGGAAGATTGGACGGTTCCTGACAATGTGATCGCTGAAACTGTGTTTCCACCTAGATACAAAAGATTGGTTGGACGATCAAGGAAAAGAAGAAAAAAAATGCAGATCAAAAGATAACAGTAAACACAAATTATTGTGGACGCTGTGGACAACAAGGTCACAACAGAAGAACTTATACTTTCTTCCCAAAAGAAAAGTGAAATCATTATTTTTATAAGACATTAATGTTTTTGTTGAATAATTTTTCACGTAAATAGTTATCACTTTTATAATTAAAATAAATAAAGTGTATTGTTTACATTGGTTATTCTGGTAGAATATTTATGATTTTTGTTGTTCAAATTAATAATTTTTTATAATTTGTGTATCAATGTTATGTTTGTTAAGCATATATTAAGGTGCAATTGTAAGTATAAATAAATTTTTAGTGTACATAAAAGTTAATGTCTCATGTACATTAAATAATAAATAACCAAAGTAATGTATCATATACATTAAATAATATAAAGATTATTGTATCATATATATTAAGTCATACACAACCTATCTATTAGCAATAAACTATTATATGTGTTAACTTATATGATACAAAATTTACCCTAAGTAATGAATCATATACATTAAATCTTAAATAAATTAATTATCGGGAATAGGCTATTATAGTTGATTACTAATATGATACATAATAAAAATGAAACATGTATCATATACATTATCTTTCATGTATCATATACATTATAACATTTGTACCACAGAACATTAAATCATATCTACACTATAATATGATTTGAGTACAATTTTACTTTAAGTAATACAATAATGAGTCTGAAATTTAACTTTGTATTAGCAAAATATATTAGTCCATAAAGTATCAAACACCAATATAATGAAAACACAAAGCACACTAAAACTTTAGAGAAATTGTCAAAAAGAACAAAAAAACATAAAACGTTGTCTTTGCATAGATACTTAATTTCTACTCTATGTGAACCAAATCTTCTTCAGGTGGTGGTGTGACTAGACCCTCAGGTTTTAGTGGATCATCATTCTCACTAACGTATCCACCCTTGGCTTTTTCGCTTCCATAATTCCACAACAATGCTCCATATCTATTGCGTAGGTATTCTGGAAGAAAACCATCTGGTGGTATTTCGTGTTGGTCGCTCAGAAACTCCGCAAATGTAGCAACATATAACCCACATTCTCTACAAAAATGCAGAATATCAATTATAAAAATAAATTAAACATGATTCAGAAAAGAAAAGCACAATACTTAGAGGCTATCACTTTTTTGTTGCATAATGTCTTGGGCAAATTCAACCATAAAAGGATGTTGTGGTTCCAAAAGTGAATCAATTTCTTTGTCCTTATATGCATCACAATCACCCCAGTTTGTTCGCTTTGTTTTTTTCATAGAATCCACTGTCAAGGAGGTAAGTAGGCAGCATTTAAGACAATTTTTTTATCTCGCTCGAATGTAATTTTTTCCTTGAGCCTAATAAAGAGTCATACACCCTTATTAACCTATTTTTCAATTCAACAATGGCCAATACCCAATGGAATTCTCCATCACAGTTAACCGGAATGTAAACGTCGTCTACAAGATGTCATGCATGGTAATCTAGATGGGATTGAAAATCCTTTCATGATGTTGGTGATTGACCTATCATATACAGATACAGCTGAAGCGCGATCAATGTGTTCTTGGGTACTAATAAGATCATCATCATGACTGTTGTAATAACTTTCATAGGTATTGTTGATGTGTGATATGAACAAGCAATTAGCTGTTGTGTATCTGTATTGATTCATACTGCAGAGTTTTGATTTTTTACAGAGGTAGTAAAAAACAACATCGATGTGCTACATGAAACATGAGAAACATAATTAGAAATTTGTGAAAAAAAAAGATGATGGTAAAAATTGATACACTAAGTGATAATCTTTACAATATTAATTTGATAGTTTGACTCTTTTTTTGAGTGTATCTGAAATGTTATTTTGTATCAGATGGACTTATACCAATGCATGAGATACTCATTATATAGTTTCATTAACAATTTTACCTGATCAGTCCAATATTTATTTGGTTGTGACATGACATAGAACCAGTTTTTGTCAGTTGGAAATGCAACAACAAAATCCATCATCTCAAATCCAAAAGAAGAGGCTTTTGATCTATATTTATCCTCTGTTGGTTTCCTGTATTAATGTTTGTATTCACAATTGGTTATATCAAAATAGGTTAATCCAAAAATTTCACAATATATGTATAAAACTTATTGGCATGAGTTTTGAGAAGACTATTGGTTACCCACTACTTATACTCATCAATTAGATTAGATGGAGCTTGATATGTAATCCCACATTCTTCAAATGGGAAATAAAAATGAACGCACGTCATCATCCAATTTCTCTTTTCCCTTCTTGCTTGACCCAAAAGAAGTCAAGTATGGAGATTGTAATATTTTTGAAGGCATCCTGTTTCTTGGCACATGAGTCTTTGAATCACTTCGAACAACAATCTCGGTGATTGGAAAATCAGTGGGTAATTGACTGTTAGATAACAAAGCATGGCTGTCAGTTAAATCCTGTCGATTGATTGCACACAATGATTTAGCAGGAATAGGAACTTTTCTTAGATCAGAAATAAGTGCATCTATGGCTACTCAAGTTGAGGGTGATATTGCTGTTGATATGGAATGATCCTGTATAATATGATATTATAGTTTTTTTTTAGTAAAATTGCATATAATGAATGATAGTGTCAGGATACATAATTAAAAAATTTACCAATGTACCAACTTTTATTGTATCAGACACAAATTGATGGATGTTGTGTTGAACTGTATCAACATCATCTTCATTGATTGTTACTTCATTTATATCTTGTGGGGTTGATCTGCTTCATCATCCTGAATAAAAGCATGTTGTATAAATCATTGATACATTATACTAATAATGTATCATATACAAAAAAAGTTTGATGTATGTAGTAACTTATAATGTATAATAGTAATAAGGTTTTGATTATACTAATACCTTCTTAGGCTCATTTGCTTCAGTATCAACATGAGTATTTTTATCTGTGGGTTGGAGTTCTGATACATGCTCTATTTGTTGTTGGTTCCTGATAGTATGATCAATATGTATTTGAAGTTTTAATAATAGAAAAGTGTTAACAAAATTGGTAATATACATTATTTAACTTGGTTGCTGAATATAAAGTTTAATTATGTATCTGGTTAATAATGTATATTTGATACATATAACTGTTAATGAATTAGAAGATTTAGTGTGTCACATTAGCTATATACAAATGACTTATGTGTGCTGATACATATATTTTTCATTCTTGATACAAACTTAATGTATGAGGTGTAAAGACAATAACAAATAATGTATCAGATACATACCTTTGAAGTAACATGAACTTAATGTTCAACCTCATTAACAGATACACCAACCTCATCAGCAGATACACCAAACTCATCAGCAAGATCCATATGTATTGGTGAAGATGGTTATTTAGCAAACTGAAATGTGCTTGATTGAGGATCAACATTGCCTTTTTGTTTGGAAACTTCAACCGTTCATGCCATAGGTCTACCGAAAACATCCTTCATTAATGAATTTAATAACATAACAACCTATGAAACTTAATCCACAAAAAAGTAAATATATATATATAACCTATTACCTTTAGAGGCTGGTTGTCTTCCATGTGTCGAGATTGCATCAACTGGAAGTGGTTTTTCTTTATTAAACTTTCAAGTTTCTCAAATTTCTTGTCAACCTATCAAAAGATTAAAAAAAGACAACTACTTTTAGAGTCAATATACAGAACAAAATAATAAAATTGAAATCATTACTTACGTAATCCTTCAAAAATTCTTTCGAGTCTTCAATATTTGGAATTACAGAGTTGACTTTTTGAGCATCTGAAGAAACATGGACATTAGCAACCGGGGTCAGTGATTCATCTGAAATAGAAAATGGCTGGTTTAATGACACATTGCACTGATCTAGCTGACTAGATTTTGACACCTTTGTTTTAGGTGTATCAACTTTCTTTCTTCGTTTTGGTGGTGGTGGAGATAATGTATCAGACACTCTTGATGATCTCCTTACCAACTGCTCGGGAGGGCTTTTGAAGAAATTCTTGAATCCAGAAATGTCTTTAGATTGTACTACCTTGGGATTGACAGATGTTGTGGGAGGTAACGGAGTAAGAGCATGTTGATCTTCAGGTAAATTAATAGCTACAAGTTCCTTAGGTGTTGGAACAATGTTTGAACACCCATTCTGAAATAAAATATTTAAAGATTAAGACACAAAATTATGTATCCCAACATAGATAAAAATGATATTAACAAGAAAAACTTGCAACCTTACAACTATATATATACTTAATTAAAAAACAAATGTAATATAAAATGGAAATGAATATTACCTCTGTGAAAATGCTAGACATAAGCATTCCAAACTTTGGATTTACAACCACAACCCTCCAATTGCAAATCCTAGGGATGACATTGTGTTCTTTGACAACTATCTCAGAATTTACTTGGGATGCACATTCGTAGATCCATACATTTAGTGCATAAGACATGCCATATAAACGATACATCTGTTTATTAAGATTGAAATCATGTTTGAGTGAAATCATCAACTTTGAGAATGCAATTTGACCCCTAGGATATAATCGATAGCTACCATCTTCAACCATTAAGAATTCTGCAATAGATGTTGAAGAATCACCAGTTTGAGACAAAATGAATGTATGAACAAAGTACAGGATAGCCACAGGAAGGGCATCCTGATTGTTCTCCCAATTGCCCATTAGAAAGCGTTAGACCAGACGACTCTTGCTTATACTATTAACTGCATCAGGAAAGTATTTTTGGAATAACCTACAGGGAGCTGATTCTGGGTATGCAAAGTCTTTAGTATTGCCTTTACATTTTAGACCAGTTATTAGGTCAAATTTCTTGATACAAAAATTCAATCTACTCTCATTAGCATGTCTAATATGCAACACCTTTGCATTGTCCTATTCCAACTCTAACAACAACAAACATTTAGTTATTTGTCCCTGAAAATTGCATTTTGGGATGTCTAAATATGGTCCAAAAATTGTAGCTCTGAATAGTTCAATACACACATCCCCTATAGACTTCTTGAACTCATCCAAGAAATTTGTGTTGTAAGGGGCACCAAGCCTTAAAGCATGTGTTCGTACCTTTTTAATGACATATTTCATTGACTGCAAAATGAAAAGACAAAACATACTATTTATAATTATATCTTCTGATACATAAATAAAAAACACCAGTTCAAATTTTAAAAAACAATTGACTACCACTAAAAGTTACTCTTTACTACTACTAACATTAATTGATTCATAATAAAAAATGTTGATACATAAATAAAATACATACTACCAAGCTTCACATATCTGATACATTGAATGTTAGTTGAACGTATTATATAACTTGATACATTACAATACAAATCATATGACTATCATTAACAATAATTGATTCATGATAAAAAACTTGACTACCACTAACAGTAAGTACTGATTCATAATAAAAAATGTTTGATACATAAATAAAATACATACTAGCAAGCTTCAAATGTCTAATATATTAAATGTTAGTTGAACTTATTATATAACTTGATACATTACAATACAAATCATATGACTACCAAGGATGACCTGTGTGATACATTAACCACTTTTTTGTTAAATCTCACCAACATTTTTTTCATATTTAATACTAAACTAAAACTAGGGTTTTATATGTGTCGACTAAGTACAAATCAGTTGGTATCAAACTAAGATTGGGGTTCTATATGTATAATTTTTTAACCCAATAAACAATATAGCTTAACACATGCAATTAATAAATCAGTTAATTTCAATCTAACAGACCAAATGACATACAAACCACAAACAAGTGTAATAAAGATTAAAAATACATACTTTAGGCAATGAAGGTCGGGCAATGGCGGGTGCTGCTTTTCTTCCCCTTTTTTGGAGGTTTCTTTTCAAAATTTGGTCTCGACGATGAAGGCACTTCTTTGTTCGACTGATTCTTCATGTTTAATGGGTCATGCAAACTTTTGGATTTATTTTTGGCCTAATTTTAATTGTATGAATCACATACTGATCGATTAGTACTAGAAGAATTTGATATAGGATCTTGATCCATATGTATTAGGAAGAAAATCTAAAAAAAATAAAAAGGAAACGAAGAAGATGAAAAGTGAGATGACAATCTTACCTATTCAGAAGTTTGAAAATGATTGAAAGGAGAGAATTGTTTTGAAAATCAAATTTAGATATTGATTTGTAACTGATAAGATTTTGGAGTGAATTTAGGGAGAGAAACTAGGAGTGAAAGAGGTAATGGTGAACGTGGGTTGCAGATTGTGTTTTATGTATCCGAAAGTTTTGATACTTAGGATAAAGAAGGGATTTAAGTAATATTTTAAAAAGGTAGGGAAAACTAGACAATAAGGAACTTAAAGTTATGTATATAAGTTATGTTTCCATATTTCAAACCAAGGAGTTCAATGATAAGCTCAATGGGCTTTAATCGCTGATCTAGGGCATCTTGTTGGGGAAGAAGAGATCAAGCCCAAGGGAGATGAATAGTCAAAAATCTATAACTATTTGGTGACCCAAGTTGAAGTCCAGGAGGAGAAATATTGGGATCCGAAGTTCAACCTTGAAGAAGTCCAAAGTGGTGTAGAAAAAGATTCAAAATTAGCCCAAAAGGAGACCAGATTCAACCCTAAGTGGGAGCTGAAATCAACAGCAAAATCAAGCCCAAATGTGATTCAAAACCCCACCAAAAGAGCCCACAAAGTCCTTAATTTAGCCATAACCAAGTTGTTAAAACTCTTGAGGACGTTCTCAATATAGGGTCGTTGAGATAGCATCAAATTCCCAACTCTTCTATCTCGAGTAATTTCCATCCCTGATATTTTCTTTGTAGCGCCCAAATCCTTCATATCTCTCACCTAGCTACTTCTTCAACCAAACAATTTGTGACATCTCTTAGATGCAATCAGCATGTCATCCATATATAATAGTAAATACACAAAAGAACCGTGTGTAGACATTGAAAATTTGTGGGACTCTTAAAGACATGTTTAATTCTAGTTGGGATTCTACAAGATGTATTTGATTCCCATTAGAATTCTTGGAGGTTTCTCTAACCCTAAACCTTAGCTTATGCCTATATAAAGGGTAATATATTCTTTTGAAAAAACATCTCAAATATTCCGCAAATTCATGGAATATTTATATAGAGGTCAAATCTTAATCATCCTAGTTCAAGAAATACGCCACTAACGTCCTTCGAATCATGAATAAATCGTATGAGAGAAGAATCAAGAGAGGAACAAAATTGTACCCGCACTATTATCAATAAAATATTTATGTTTCTTCAGAATTCATTTGTGTGGTTGATTTATTTTTCATATGTTTAAAATTTGTTGCAAACAAATTGGCACGCCTAGTGGGACCAAATAGGCCTTCATCTCTTCTTTCATAAATCAAATCTACAAATCTAAAGGTGCAAAGGTGGAAGAATGATTAGTACTTCAAGCCTCGTTTTTGAGTTTCATCAAGAATACACTCCGACAAGCCTTCAAGCATGGAGCATTTATAGGCAATGAAAATTTAAGGAACTCATAAAGACGTGTTCAATTCTAGTTGGGATTCTACAAGATGTATTTGATTCCCGTTAGAATTCTTGGAGGCTACTCTAACCCTAAACCCTAGCTTACGCCTATGTAAAGAGTATTATATTCCCTTGAAAAGGCATCTCAAATATTCCACAAATTCATGAAATATTTATATAGAGGTCAAATCTAAATCATCCTAGTTCGAGAAACACGCCACTAACGGCCCTCGATTCATGGATAAATCGCATGAGAGGAGAATCAAGGGAGGAACATAATTGTACCCGCACTATTATCAATAAAATATTCATATTTCTTCCAATTTTATTTGTGTGGTTGATTTATTTTCCATATGTTTAAAATTGGTTGCCAACACCATGTTCAAGCTTCTTGTCATACACACAACTGTCATATCCACTTGGAGAAAAAGCTTTCTCAATCATGTTATAACATGTTAATATATGATTTATTATAGTTTCTCAATGAATGGTTATTCAACAAATTCTGTACAAGGGCTAATATTCTAAGTAGTTAAAGCTAATTATGAAACTAATCACATTAAATCTTTTAAATGGTCGTTGTGATAAGAACTAACAAAAGTGAAAGGGTCATTCAAAAACTACAAATCAACTCCACATGAAGTCTTTGTAAGCATCCAACAAAGAAAGATTCCAAACTCTTGAGGACATTCTCAATATAGGGTTGTTGAGATAGCATCAAATTCCCAACTCTTCTATCTCGAGTAATTGTCATCCCCATTATTTTTCCCCCAAATCCTTCATCTTAATCTCTCACCTAGCTGTTTCTTCAACCAAACAATTTGTGTCATCTCTGTAACACCTCGGATTTGAGAAAATAGAAAAAAAATGCAGCTTTCCATACCTGGTGCAAGAACCATGAAAACCATCGACGGTCCGTGGTCTGACACACGGTCCGTTGGTGGGGTCAGTCGCTAGGCACCAAATATTTATGGTCTCTGACCCCACCCATGGTCGACCAAGATGGTCCGTGGTTGGACCTACGGACCGTAGGTGAGGGTCAGCAGCCAGTTAGAGGGAAATTGATGTTGGGTCAACTTCAAACGGTCATATCTTTTAGCATATAATGAATTAGGTGGCCCATGACCTATCAAATTAAATATAATTGAATCCTCTTTCCAACGCCACCAAGTTTGCTAAATTCCAATCTCGGAGTAAAAAGTTATGCTCGTTTTAGTGAAACCTTATCGGGCAGAGCTTGACCGACGATCGCTACCTATGGTTGGTAGGTCAACCGACGGTCCGTAGGTCCCTCCGTGGATGACCTTTGTCAGCTTTTAAGTTAGGGTCATTTAGGTCTTTTTCCTATACGTTGTGGCCCTTAAACTACGTCGTTTAATGTTTAAATTACATCATTTTACTCAGTTTAAGCCTAATAACTTAGTCAGACATACCCAAAACCTTTATTCACCTAATTCATCAAACTTAGAGAAAAAGAGGAGAAAAAAGGTGACCTAACCCCTCCAAGAGCACAATAAGTTTTCTTTAGTTCCAGCCTCAAAATTGAAGGATTTCTCCGTAGATTTTATCACCGGGTATGTGGGATTTCACTAGTGGATTCCTTTCATCCACTAGGTCCCTGTAATTCAGTCAAATTATTGGTTCTCTATATCTTGTTTAGACCTAGGGTTTCTAAAACCTTAGAAAATTGTTATGATTCAGCTGTTAGAGTATTCCTAATCACATTATCATGTTTTCGTGGAATCATTGCTTAGTTCTTTGCACGAAACTCAGAACCCTAGATGTGTAGATTCTCTTAGTTCATGAATTACACATGCTAGGTTAGTTAAACATATATACATGCTCCAGTTTCGAATGTCACATTATCAGTATATAATTGTTACATTCTCAAATTGCATGTCAGTATTTCAGTGATAATATATCATATACATATTCAGTTGGGAGTAGGCTTAGCACCGAGTGGACTAGGGTTTCTGCGTACCCTCATTGTCCTAGAACTATGTGCCTCCATAGGCTTATAAGTCTCATCTGTTGGGCATTAGATTTAGTGATCATGACAGTCATGCCTTTATACCTTGTCAAGGTATATTGGATCCTCTCGATGGGATGTATACATCGGACTCCACTTTTAGCTCACGTGGTATTATGTCGGTTAATAGTAGCTTCCACAGTCAGACTCTACTGCATTCGACCAGGTTTTCAGTTATAATTCAGTATTCAGTCTTAACATGTTATGTACTTGCTCATTGCATTCAGTTTAGTTCTATTCAGTAATATCAGTATTTCCATTATGTTCAGTTGTATCATTGCTCAGTTATGCTTTGTTCAGCTTATATGTTTGTTTAGGTTTTATCCTATCCTGCATGCTCAGTACCTTCCAAGTACTGATGCATACTCTGTGCTACATCTTTTCGTGATGTAGGTTTAGGTCCTCAGCATTCATATCACGCGTGGGTCGGTTCTCGATCCACATTCAGTAACTTCAGTGGTGAGTCCTCATACTTCGAGGACAATAGACATGATTTCAGATTTAGTCTGTCATTTCAGTTTCAGTTTTGCTAGGGCTAGCTGGGGACATGTCCCAACAACTCTAGTCAGTAGAGGCTTTCCAGACATAGTTAGATTCAACTTTAGTTTTTGAGTGATTGTTCAGTATCACTAAACTCTCAGAAATTTATATATATTCAGACCAGTATTGGGTATTCCCCATCATTCAGTTATCTCAAGATTTAGCTTCTGCATTAGTTTATCTTTTCATAGATATATTCAGTTTGCTTATGATATGCCAGCTCAGGATTAGCTTGGGTCATTCGTTATCCTAGGTCCCATGTTTACGTCCAGGGTGTAGACTCGGGGCGTGACAATCTCTTAGCAACAATCAGCATGCCATTCATATATAACAGAAAATACGCAAAAGAACCACGTGTAGACATTGAAAATTTGTGGGACTCTTAAAGACATGTTCAATTATAGTTGGGATTCTACAAGATGTATTTGATTCCCGTTAGAATTCTTGGAGGTTTCTCTAACCCTAAACCCTAGCTTATGCCAATATAACGGGTACTATATTCTCTTGAAAAATCATCTCAAATATTACACAAATTCTTGGAATATTTATATAGAGGTCAAATCTAAATCATTCTAGTTGAAGAAATACGCCACTATAACGTTCCTCGAAACATAGATAAATTGTATGAGAGAAGAATCAAGGGAGGAACAGAATTGTACCAGCACAATTATCAATAAAATATTCATGTTTCTTCAGATTTTATTTGTGTGGTTGATTTATTTTCCATATGTTTAAAATTTATTGCAAAAAAAATTTGGCACGCCCAGTGGGACCAAATCCACCTTCATCTCTACTCTCATAAATCAAATCTACAAATCTGAAGCTACAAAGGCAGAAGAATGATTAGTACTTCAAGCCTCGTTTTTGAGTGTCATCAAGTCTACACTACAAGCCTTGAAGCAGGGGGGATTTGTAGACATTGAAAATTTGTGGGACTCTTTATAAAGACGTGTTCAATTCTAGTTGGGATTCTACAAGATGTATTTGATTCCCGTTAGAATTCTTGGAGGCTACTCTAACCCTAAACCCTAGCTTATGCCTATATAAAGAGTATTATATTCCCTTGAAAAGGCATCTCAAATATTCCACAAATTCATGAAATATTTATATAGAGGTCAAATATAAATCATTCTAGTTCGAGAAATACGCCACTAACGGCCCTCGATTCATGGATAAATTGTATGAGAGAAGAATCAAGGGAGGAACATAATTGTACCCACACTATTATCAATAAAACATTCACATTTCTTCAGATTTTATTTGTGTGGTTGATTTATTTTCCATATGTTTATAATTTGTTGCCAACACCATGTTCAAGCTTCTTGTCACACACACAACTAGTATATCCACTTGGAGAAAAGGCTTTCTCAATCATGTTATAGCATGTTAATATATGATTTATTATAGTTTCTCACTGAATGGCTATTCAACAAATTATGTACAAGGGCTAATATTCTAAGTAGGTAAAGCTAATTATGAAACTAATCACATTGAATCTTTTAAATGGTGTTGGTGATAAGAACTAACAAAAGTGAAAGGGTCATTCAAAAACTACAAATCAACTACCAGCTACCTTTCTTTTGGCCTAAGCTACAATATTTTATTACTCCCTACTAAGACTGGCAAATGGACAGGGTTTCGACCGGTCCGGTTCCCGTACCGGTAAGGAACCGGTCCTATAGGGTACCAGAACCGGTACCGATATGGAACCCGGTTTTTTATCCGGTTGATCTGGTTCGGTAAGAACCGGTTCCGGTCCGGTTCCTGTCCGGTTGAACCAGTTCTACGGTTTTTTTTTTTTTAAGTTGAACGTTAAAAATTAGCCGTTGGGATGGGGCCCAAAACGGCTCAAAACAGCTCCCCAGCCCTCTCTAACCCCTTAACACTATAAATATACCCATATTATTTTATTTAAATCACAAATTATCTCATTAACATCTTACAAAACCTCTCAATTTTTAATCTCTCATAAATTCGTAATTATTATTTTGTGATATTGACTTGGAGTTCAGATTTTGGAAATTTATTTGAAGTAAATCGGAAGCTTCAATTGGCATCTGTCAATTCCGGCTTTGGTTATACGTCTAATTTTACGTAGACGTTCGGTACATTCGTTCCAACTTTAATTTTTTATTTGTTTATTAATTAAGTTTTTTTTTGTTATATTATCTTGCTTGTTTTTCATAATATTAATTATTTTAAACTTGAACATGAATTCGGAAAAATATAGTGGTAAAAGACCAATGTCGGAAAGATAAAATAATAGGGGAGGAGGAAGTAGTTCTAATTCTAAAAATTTTCCACCTCCTAGATTTAGAATTAATACTAATGATTATACTCATGTTGATGAAACTTCTTTTACACGAGACTCACGACCTATTGAATTTAATTCCGAAAATGAAGTAGATCATGAAACTTTAAATAGATGTTTTAC
>JAJOOS010021748.1:0-18899 GCA_029582725.1 Solanum chiquidenum
TTTGACATGAGTGTCAAATATCAATGGGGGGTTTGTAAACAAGTAAAGAGCAAAATCAACAAAAATAAAGAGAGATACGAATATGGAGATGGGATTCTTGGGATGTGATAGGAATACGGGCTAAACTAGACTATTGGGTACATGTTTTTGATAGTAAATTTGTTGAATATTTGTGACTAGGCTAGACTATAGTTGGGGTAAAGTCTCTCTCGAGCAACTTACCCCGAATCAACCCGGTTTCTCTCGAACACCGAGTTGCCGCTTTAAGCACAACCTCTGCCTTAGCCCACTAACTCTCTCTAGCTGAGTGTGTGGGAGAAGGACTAGGGTTCACTCTCTCGAGCTGAACCTCATGTCGACCCAATCCCACCGGCCATCAATTTAGTAGTCTTAGTTTTACGACATCTCTCTCGAGCAAGCCAAAAAATACAAAGGTGAAATCGTATTTGCAACTACAATATCATTAAGTTCCAACACAACTACTAAAAGAAATCACATTTACACAACAAATAAACTATCAACAAGCAAGACCCAACAAATAATCTAACCCATATTCACAAAATCACACCCAAATAATTGGGGTTTTAGCTAGACATGTAAAAGAGATAAAAAGTTATACCAATCTTAAATTCCATCAATGGGTATGCAAGATTAAGTCTTAAAACAAGTCAAGAGTGAAGAATCCATAAGACCCAAGTACAAAATCTTAGAGTTGAAACCCTTTGAATCTTCAAGAACCCTCTCCAAACTTAGAGTTGTCTCTCAAAATTGTATTCTAAACTTAATACAACTAAAAACTACCTCAGAATAAAAAATGAACTAGTATTTATAGTATTCAGAAAATGTGCTGGGAAGGAGCCATTCAGCATAGTTAGTTGAGATTGCCGATACACTCGGTGATCTGCCCTTTGGTCTGCTTCATCGCCTTTCAGCATCTTTGAGTACTAGATCATTGGGCGGTATAGTACTGCTTTGCGGAACTGCTCGGTGACACGCCGACTACTCCATTTCACCGCCAATTTGATCTTTTCCTTTAGGGCTCAGCACACTGGAACAAAAGGCGAGGATAAGACCTTTAGGTGACTCGGCGAATGGGTTTAGCGATTTTCAAATATTTATTTTTCGTTCATTCAGCTGGCTTTGTTCCATTTTGCTAAATAGTGTCCATGCTTTCCCTCAAACTCCAAATACCTGAAACTTAAGGGTTTTCATCAAATATTGAACAAAACATGCATTTGAGGACACTAATTATATCAAAAATAGCCCTAAATGAGTCTAATTTGTGGACTCATCTGCCTGCACGGCCCGGTGGGTTGGGTCGTGACAAATTGGTATCAGAGCCTAGGTTACCGATCTCCCCGTACAAGAGCAAAATGTGGACTAGACTCCTGCAGATTGGTGTGTTGTCCACATCTAATCTTCAGGAAGCTAGGAATCATTTTAGGAAATTATTCCACTCATTCTCTCCTTTCGTGCGAAGTGTCACTTGTGGTATGAGTTGAGTCCAATTGGTATCTCCCGATTCCAATTGGTATCTCAATGAAGTAAACCAAACGTCGTAGTCACGATTGAAGGAACACAAGAAAGGTAATTGGAATTAGGAAGGTTCCAATTGGTATCTAGCCTTAAGGGCTATAAAGAGCATGGATGACCAGTAATAGTCATCTATGGAGCGAAATAACGAACTAAAAACTTAGGCTTGTCTTGAGTTGCTACTTGAATATGTGAGTGTGTTCTCTAAATTTACTGTGAAGGTGAAGTTGTAATTGTTTGAATATAATTAGGTGATTATGTGTACTATAATGTGTGCTTGAACCTTAAATTTGTGCAGTGTGTTGGCTACATTGATTGAAGTTATGAAAGTCGTAAGTTCTTGAGTGTCGTGAAACTCATTGCGAAAAAAAAGTAATAATTAAGTTGGTGCGAGGGTCTATCTAATTTACGAGGTGATTCATAAAACAGAATCTGTATATGCGTCGCAACCAATTAATGATCGTGTGGATGTCTGGGTCTATCCTAGGGATGTATGGGTGTAACATTGAATTCATGGGAACTAGTGGGATGCCGTGTCGTTAAGATTGATTCGAATTAGTTAATGATTATTTTCCTAACTTGGAGATTTATCTTAGATTGTCTGGTTAAGCTAGAAACCTTGGGGAAATCTTAGAAAAATGAAAAGAACCAAGAAATTATTAGCCTGGGTTATGGTCCCGTCTGAGTTGCTATAGTGGGATTATTCCCGCCACAACGACACTGCCAGAGTGGGATTTTTCCCGCCAGGGTAAGACAAGGCGAGGCAGAACCTCAACCCAGCCTCCTATGTTTTCCCTAACCTCAAAATGTCAACCTAAATGGGATACAAACAAATCCCTGCAACCCCAATCAGTGTTCAACAACAAAAGTAATAGTTCATAAAACCTTACGAATAAATGAAAGGTTGTATCTGACAGCAAGTAACAAGCATCCTTGTGCTACAAAAACTTAGGAAAGTGAAAGATAAAAATAGTGGTCTAAAACTTACAAACCAAAAAGGGTCAAAATAATAAGTCATCTCAGGAACCCTGCAACTGAGAGGTGTCAGTGTTGAAATCTAATTCCTCCCGAGGCACCAAGCCGGTCACGGCCTCCTCTAGCTCCAAAAACTGAACGTAATCATCCTTCTCCGCTATGGGAATCTCCTGCCCAGGAGCGATACAGGTAAATATGATTTTTACTGTGTTCTTGAGCCAAATCATCACACAGTCCCTCACTCGGTTCTTCTTCCTCTCCTGGCACAGTTGGCGATGGAACATCTCGATCTCTAGAGAAGTGTTGGGTGGAATCGAAGTGAAGTCGGCATAGGTACTCCCCATCTTCTTCCGGACAACCTCCAGATCCTTTTCAACCCGTGCACCTGAGAGTGGGTCCTCATCGTCCGAGTCCACGACCGCCTTACTGCTACTAGCCCTACCCGTCCTCCTCCTCTTGCTCCTAGAAGTAGAGCACTGCCTAACCAAAAGAGGGTGAATGGGGGTGATCCATAGGAAGTACCTCATCAGCACCAAATAGTCGCACCCCTCCCGCTTGCACAATACAATATAAGTCCCGGTAAAAAGAAAGACTTCTTGTTACCCAGTAGAATATCTTCCACTTTGAAATGATCTGCGCCCCCATATTTAACTTAATTCCCTGTGTAGCACACGCCGCCACTAAGGCTCGAGAAAAGGTCACCTCGGTGCGGTTGCCCGACGGGAAGATCCTCCTAGTCACCAAGTGTAGCCACCTCTTAGCATCAGATGACCAGTCTGTGCTAGTGATGCCCTCAGTGGTAACCTAGTAAACCTGATCCCGGCGCTCAAGCTCAACTAGAGTGTCTCTTAGCCGCTCCAGATCCATCTCTCTCAGCTTGGCCTCGTAACCATCATTTGAGACATCGGGTAACTCTAGTACTTTATTGATGGTAGTGGCATTCAAGGTGATGTCGACCCCCCAGACACTGATGACAGGGTAAGAATCATCCCAGCGGACGGTAGAGAGGATGGCATAAAACACCCTCACCCAAGAGGAACGTGCGTCTGGAGGAAATTCAGTCAGGGGAGCCCATCCGAACTCCATCAAGTGGGCATAAAATGCAGGAATCTTCTCCTCTAGTTGTGCAACACAAAACCCCTCTCGCAATAGAACCTCGTGTTGGGGTGATCATGGTACCTCTCCCAATTCGCGGCATCAGGGAATCGGGTGAAGGTAAGTTTTCTTCGTTTTTACCTGCCATTTAAAAGCTTGCAAGAGTGATGAAAAGTAGTAAGTTAAAACACATAGAAATTGACAGTGCAAGGGTTGAATGAGAAGAAAGGAAATTTTGGGTTAAGGGATTTATGCCACTGGTCTGGTTATCCCACCATAATGGCCAAAATCCCGCCATGGCGGGATTAGGGAGGTCGCGACAATGGCACCTTTCCATCCCAAAAACCCTACTTTTGATAGAATTTCAGCATATAAGTAAGTATTTTGGCATAGTAACTCATTAAAGTGGCCTAAATCCGAGTTTTGCACCAAGAGACCTTTCAATTTCCTCTACCCATTTTTGTATCAATTTACCCATATTGTTATGAAATCCTTACGCCCAGGACATTGTGAACGTAAGGAAAGTAACCATGCTACGTTTATTATATAAATCAAGCAACCTAATGCATTTCCAAAATAACTACCCTAAACCGTTTCTAAACAATTAAATAGTAGCATACAATCATTGATAATCAAGTAATGAAGTAAGGAGCATAAGGAACAAGAGAATTACCATAAATTTGGCGTTCAAAGCGAGGGGTTTGAGATGATTTAATGAGAAGAGGTAAAAATGAGGAAACCTTTCCTTATTTTTTCCTTTACTGCCTTCGATCTCCCGCTACAACGGAATATATTGCGCCACGGTGGCCCCTCCCCAACGAGAGGGCTGTCACCCTGGCAGGTTCAGTCTATGTAATATGGGATACAATTTTTCTTCACACATTGCGTCGTATCCCTAACCGGTCTCTTAAAGTATAGAACCTATCATTGACTGCTTGATAAATAAAAACCATCCCCATCCGTGAATTGGTAATGGACTGAGTTGTTAGACAAAAATAATATGAGTTAGGATGCGTGATGACCAGTGCACTAGTCATTCAGGGACGAATGAGGGGTAAATTAGTATCGATTGTAATGACCCACACCGTCATTATTTAGGAGAAACAAAGATCCGAGAAAAATCTGGGCCCTTGTCCAAACAGAGCAGGCCAGATGTCGCCAGGACGGCGGTGCCAGAGTGGGATATGCGAGACAGAACATAAATTATGAGAAATCCTATTTTCTCCATCTTCCTAAAATACCTAATTAAGTCATAAAACACCCTAGAAACCTCACAAAATCTACTCTAAGCTTGGGAAGGAAGGAGAAGGAGATTTCTAGTGTGAGGATGGTGAGATCTTGCGGATTCTTGGCAAAATTCACCATCACCAAAAATCCAAATGGAAGTCGAAAACTTCGTGCAACTGCTTGTCGCCCAGGTAGGCTAGGTTTTATGAATTGATTAGTTTAAATTTGTGCTCACCATGTAATATATATAAATTAATGGTAGGGTTTATGTTCGTGCACCAAGTGAATTCCATGGGTAATTCCTAGAAATCAAGTAATTGGGTTTATGCCTTGAGAAGAGAAATTGATGACTTGTTAGGGCTTCTAGAATTGCTATCTTGGATAGAATTGTTTCAAGAATAAGAATATGAAATAATAATTGGAACTAGAATTATGAATGTATGCGAGACCATAAATTGTAGTTATTGATTTAAAGATTTATGATGAGTTTTGCTTAAACCCTAGAAGAAGCCTTAGATGATGAAATAGGGCTAAGTATGACAAATTAACGTATGTTGATAATATTGCATTGTTGATCACACTTGTGGTGAATAAGATGGGTGAATTATCATTGACATGAAATCATGACTTAAATGTATGATCTTGAGGATATACTTGTGTTTGTGATTGTGATGTATGGAATGGATCGGTTGCCACGTTCCGGCATAACTAACTCGGATCGCTTACCACGTTCCAGCATAACTATAGGATTGGGTGCCACGTTCCGACATAACTATGGGATCAGTTGCCACGTTCCAACATAACGAACTGGGATCGGTTGCCACGTTCTGGCATAACTACTTGGGTTTGGGTTCCATGAGAGGACCAATGATGTGGCATAATTGTCTGACTTGAGAAATTGTGAAATTGTTCGTTGTTTGTAAATATTGTTAATGTTGTGTTTGCTCAAATATGTGCTTGGGAGTATGAAGTTGAATTTACCTATACATGTTGGACGAGTTGGATATAGTGGAAGGGCAATTATCAAGGGGCTAGTAATAAATAGTAAAGGATGTTCGGGTTTTGTAATGGAAAGAAATAGTGGTAGAATGTGTGATGAAATATGTTTAGGTGGATTTCACCTTGGGGGAAATAGATTAAGTTAGTGTTAAGGGAGCTTGATGTAATATATTATATGACTATGGTTGGGTAATGTGACGAGAAGTAGGGGTATGACGTGAACGGTTAGTCGAAAAGTTGGTGTTTGTATTTGGGGGAATTTCTCTGTGTTAGAATGGTTAGGCTATGATCAAGTACCTAGTCGGTAGGTTGATGGAGAAGGATGTTAATAGTGAAAATACTAGTGTATATTAGAGGTATTTCATGAAGGGGTAAAGGTGGAGAAGCGAGTGGTTTATGTCATAATCTTACTAGATGGTCTCTTTTATTATGTGGTGGGCATCGGGTTGACCGATGATGCCTACCAGTACGCGTGTTTTGTACCGATAATACTCTTGCTATGTCGTTTTGACATAGTCTGGATACAGGATTGGTGGTGTTTCATTAGGTGAAGACAAAGGAAATCTCCAGCAACTTCTATTATTCCTTTCGCATAGTGGGAGCTGTGTCTTTTAATTATTGTCCAGTTGTACTCTTAGTAGCTCTTGTACCTGTTTAGAGTAGATCCATGGGAGTTGTTTAAATTACTTTACAAGTTTAACTAATAGTGTGTCCAAAGATATTATTTATAAAATCATAGTATTATCTTATTTATTTCTGTTTTCTTAAAACTTTCCGCATGTTTAACTAATTGGGATATGAGGGTTCTCCTACTTAGCTGTTAGAGTGGATGCCCACACGGACCGGTGGGTTCGATCATGACAAATTGGTATCAGAGCTTAGGTTACCGGTCTCCCCGTACAAAAGCAAAATGTGGACTAGACCCTTGCGGATTGATGTGTTGACATCCACATCTAATCTGCAGGAAACTAGGAAGTATTCTAGGAAATTGTTCCACTCATTCTCTCTTTTCGTATGAAGTATTGCTTGTGGTATGAGTTGAGTCCAATTGATATCTCCCGATTTCAATTGATATCTCAACGAAGTGAACCAAACATCGTAGTCACAACTGAAGGAACACAAGCAAGGTAATTGGAATTGGAAAGGTTCCAATTGGTATCTACCCTTAGGGGCTATAAAGAGCATGGATGACCAGTAATAGTCATCTATGGAGCGAAATAACTAACTTAAAATTTGGGCTTGTCTTTAGTTGCTACTTGAATATGTGAGTGTGTACTTCTTGTTTTCTGAATTTACTATGTCGGTAAAGCTGTAATTGCTTGAATATGATGAGGTGATTATGTGTACTATAATGTGTGCTTGAACCTTAAATTTGTGCACTGTGTTGGCCACATTGATTGAAGTTATGCAAGTCGTAAATGCTTGAGTGTCGTGAAACTCGTTGAGAAAAAAAAGTCAGATTTAAGCTGCTGCAAGGGTCTAGCTAATTTACGAGGTGATTTGTAAAATGGAATCTGGACGTGCGTCGCAACTAATTAATGATCGTGTGGATGTATGGGTCTATCCTGGGGATGTGTGGGTGTAACGTTGAATTAATGGGAACTACTGGGCTGTCGTGTCGTTAAGATTGATTCGGATTAGTTAATGATTTTTTTCCTAGCTCGGAGATTTATCTTATATTGTCTGATTAAGATGGAAACCTTGGGGAAATCTTAGAAAAATGAAAAGAACCAAGAAATTATTAGCCTAGGTTCTGGTCTCGTCTGAGCCGCCAGAGTGGGATTATTCCTGCCAGAGCAGAATTTTTCCCGCCAGGGAGGGATAGGGCGAGGCAGAACCTCAACCCAGCCTCCCATGTTTTCCCTAACCTCAAAATGTCAACATAATTGGGATCTGAACAAATCCCTGCAACCCAATCAGTGTTCAATAACAATAGTAATAGTTCATTAAACCTTAAGATTAAATAAAAGGCTGCATCTGACAGCAATAAACAAGCATCCTTGTGCTACAAAAACTTAGGAAAACGAAAGATAAAAACAGTGGTCTAAAAATTACAAACCAAAAAGAGGCAAAATAATAAGTCATCTCAGGAACCCCACGACCGAGAGGTGTCGATTTCAGAATCTAACTCCTACGGGGACACCAGGCCGGTTACGGCCTCCTCCAGCCCTGCAAACTGAACATAATCATCCTTCTCCACTATGGGCATCTCCTGTTCGAGAGTGATACAGGCAAATATGATTTTTACTGCCTTCCAGAGCCGAATCATCAGACGGTCCCTCGCTCGGTTCTTCTTCCTCTCCTGCCGCAACTGACTGATGAGTCCATAAATTGGACTCATTTAGGGCTTTATTTTAATGTAAATAGTGTCCTCGAATGCTTGTTTTATCTCAATACCTGATTAAAATGGTGAAGTTTCAGATATTTGAAATTTTAGTGGAAGCATGGAAACGTAGGCGCAAAACGGAGGAAATAGGGCTGAAAAGAACAAGAAATGGAGTCCTGCGAATTGCCGAGTTTGACTGGTCGAGTCACCGAAATGACATGAACCGCCCTTCATTCCCGTACGTAAAGCCTTGAAGAAAGTTGATCAAAAGGTGAAGAAAGGAGCAGTCGGCGAGTCGGCGATTAGTTCCGCGAAGAAGTACTATACCGCCCAATGATCCAGAATGCGAGGATGCAAAAGGCAAGACACTGATGGCGATGAGTTGACCAAAAGGCGGATCGCCGAGTTCATCGGCGATCTCGACTAATGTCGCCGAAAAATCCTCCGCAGCACAATCTGTGAAAACTATAAATACTACTTAGAATTTTAGAAGAGAGAGAGTGGAAAAACATTTTTAATATAGTACTTTTTCACTTTAGAACATATTCTAGCTTATATTTTTATCTCAAGTTTGGAGAGGGTTTTGTGGAGACTTGAAGAAAGGGGCTCTTCTTCCCCAAGTTCGAAGTGGGTCTTCTATATTCACTTTCCTTTTCTTAATTCAAGGTTTAATTTCTTATACCCAGTTGATTTCATTATCATGTTAGGTATAATTTCTTATTTCTTGATCTGTGGCTAAAAACCCCATTCTTAGGGTGTGATTTAGCAATTATGTGTTGATATCCTTGTTGGGTCTTGCTTGCTGATGGGTTAGATGTATTGTAATGGTGATTTCACCTAGTGGTTGTGGTTTAATCTAAAGGGTTTGTAGTTGCAAATATAAAGCCACCCATGTGTTTTCGTCTTGCCCGAGAGGGAGGTCGCAAAACCAAAACCACTAGACTGATGGCCTAAGGAGTGGGTCGACATGAGGTTCAGCCCAAGAGGGTGAGCCCTACTCCCATATCCTAACACTCAGCTCGAGAGAGTGAGTGGGGTAAGGCGTAGGCTGGTTTTCATGCGGCAAATGGGTGTCCGAGAAGAACGCATTTGAAACGGGGTAAGTTGCCAGAGAGGGAACTTATCTCCATTTAAAGCTTAGCCTAGTCACTATTATTTTGCAAATCTCCAATCGAAAGCATATACCCAACAATTTATCTCAACTTGTATTGCGGTCACATCTCAAGAACTTTTCCCCATACTTGATTTTCTTGTTCATATTGTTCTCTTAGTCCTAGTTACAAAAAACCCCTTTGATATTTTACACTTTGGTGTCACCTCTTTTAATTTACAATGTCTTTTATCACAAATGTCTTTCACTACGACTAATTTGAATGAAATTCTAATTGGTTATTAATTCTTAAAACTGCTCCCTTGGGACACGATCCCAACCCTCGGCTGGGTTACTATATTATCGACGATCATAGACACTCATATCGTAGGATAGTGTCATTGGTCACAATAAGCATCAAAATGGCGTCGCTGCCGGGGAGTGGTGTTATTTGAGAGTTCATAGTTAATCAGAATTTTTGTTATTCTTATTTGTAGTTTGGTAACTTAACTTTTAGTTGTGTTTTAGTTATGTTGAAATATTGCAGGAAGCATGAGTGTGAACGGTAGTAACGGGATCCAGGTGGGTCATCAGGATGACATCGGAAATCTCCATGACGTCCAAGAATCCAATCTCAATGATCCACACCTCATGGGAGGTGTTGGAGCTATTCGTCTGCCCCCAACAGAGGGAAACACAATATTCCACATTACAAGCACCATGTTGCAACTTCTGCAACTAAAGGGGCATTTCAGCGGACTAGCTCATGAGGACCCACACGAGCATCTTTGAAACTTCATAGACGTGTGTGGACCATTCTCATTCAAAAACATCTCTCAGGAATCAGTACGATTGAGGTTATTTCCTTTCTAATTGATGGGTGAGGCGTGCAAGTGGTTAGCCGAGTTGCCACGCAACTCAATCACTTCGTGGGAGGAGTTGGTAAATGCATTCAATGTGCGATTTTTCCCTCCTTCGAAGATGATGACTATCCGGGATAGCATCCAAAGCTTTAAGCGTCTGAATGGTGAACCTCTGCACGAAACCTGGCTCAGATTTAAAAAACTGGTGCAACAATGTCCAACACATGGTCTCCCTGACAATGTGCTCCTTCAATACTTCTACCGGAGTCTAGACTCGATAAACAAGGGTGTAGCTGAACAACTCACACCCGGAGGCTTGATGCAGCAACCATATGCAGTGGCATCTCAACTCCTTGATGGTATGACAACCATCAACAGGGCATGGTACACCCGTGAAGATTATGTCTCACCGGTCACATTTCAACTATCTAAGGACCAGGTTGAAAAAGACAATGAGAGAGATCAAAATATGGCCAAGATCATGACACATCTTGATATTCTATCAAAAAATGTCATGGGAGCTGGTACCCGTGGTATCAATGTTGTGGGAGTCGGGTGTGCAAATCCTGAGGAGGCGAGTTTTGATGCCTTGTATAATAAAGAGGTAAACTTCTTAGCCAACCAAGGTGGTGGTTATCGATCAAATTAACCAAGGCAGGGCAAGGTTGGCTAGAGATGAAGGATGGAAGGATCAAGAATGGAGAGACCGAAATCCTAATTGGAAAGATGGGGAGAAAGATAAATATGTGCCTCCCCACAAACGCCAAAACCCAAAAGACACAAAGGGTAGTAGGTATGAGGATATGCTTTCGCGCATCCTCAACATAGTTGAAGGATCAGACAAACTGCCGAAAGGCATGAAAGAGGATGTTTCCACTCTCAGCCAGACCGTTACCTCCCATTATGTTTCAATCAAGCAGTTGGAGACCCAAATGGGTCACCTCTCGTCTCATCTAAATCCGAGACAGCAAGGAGGCTTGCCTAGTGACACTACGGCCAACCCCAAGGATGAGAGTTGAAGGTGGACTAATGATACGCTCAAATTACACCTCCCTAAAGAAGCATAAGCGATCGTTATCAAGTAAAGAACCCAACTTCTAGGTTGGGGTCGATCCCACGAGGAAAATGGTTTAGAGTTAACTTTAACCAATAATTATATTAGTTTAGTCAAATTACTTCCAGAAACAAGTAATTAAAGGGGGGGGGATTTGTGAAACAAATTGTAAGAATTCAGTAAGTAGGGTATACGTGTTCCCCACAAGCTCATAACGCAGTAATCCTAGTAATAGCAATCCTTTCCTAGTGTACTACATGCAAAGTGATAAGTTAGGTATCTCTAAATCCTTGGTCTGACATCTACAGAATTTCACCCCGCACCTTGGTCCGGCTACGTGTGTATAATTTACTAACCCTTACCTTTACCTCATATTAGACATCACATCGATGTTTGGCTAAGTTATTACTTCACACCAATCGACACTTAGCCTATTAGATAGTATCACACTAAATCTATGTTGATAATTCTTTTCTTATTGATTACCTCCTTGGTCCGACAAGTAGCAACAAGGCGGGTTCTAACGTTTGCAACCACTAAAAAGACTTCTAAACAAAAGAATTATCAATGCATGCACCATACTATTCAAGAATTGCTTATTTACTATTCATACTTAGTTAATCGCTCATGGTTTCCACAACCCTAGTTGCGGAGTTAAGTTACCCATAATCATATGAACACAATTCATTGTTTTAGATGAAAGAATTATGAACTTACGTAATAAGAATAATAAACCCAGAAATTCAACTTGAATTGCAACTCTCAAATCTTCAAAACGATCTTCAGAAATTAATAATTGCCAAAGTTGCCAGTTAATCTCCCAAGTCAAGAACTAAAATAAAAGTAATGAAATCCAACCCCAAAAATGAGGTTTACATGCCCTATTTATAGAAAACAAGTCCTAAATAAAAAGGGAAACAAAATAAGAAAAGTTTGTTCAGGCACACGTCTTCATTCCACGAGACTGATTCACGGACCGTCAATGGATTTACGGTCCGTGAGTCTCTTCCGTCAGCCAGGACTTAGAAAATATTTCAGCTTCCAAAAAATCAGCTTCTATGAAACAAATGACAAAACTGCAGTATGGGCCGTAGATTGATCTACGGTCCGTCAATCCATCTCCGTAGCTCCATACTTGGAATCTTCAAAAATCAGGTACTGGAACCCTCACAGTATCAATCTACAGATCAACAGTACGGTCCGTAGATCTACGGACCGTCAATGGTCACCGTGGTTCCACACTTGGTCAGATTTCCCTGATTTGCCTTCCATGCCTTGCCTGCTGATCTACGACCACCATCTACGAAGCGTCAATGGACCTACGGTCCATAGATTACCTTTGTAGATGCCCTTTTCTACATTTGTTTCAGCTGTCTGTTTACTTCCGTGCCTGAACATCGTTCCTGCAAAATATGACACATAAAAACCAATACAGAAAGGCCCTAGACACATAGAACTTGTAAGTGAAATGTCTTAGAAATACCGTAAACTCATGGTATATCAACACCCTCAACTTAAATTCGTTATTTGTCCTTAAGCGAAGCACTAAGACTCTAAACGACACTTGTATAGAAACAAGCATTTCAAGCGCAGACAATCACATGGCTCTCTATACCACTCACTTTCCAGGTGCAAAATTTGTTCTCTTAGACTCGACAAGCTAATTCATGCGGATCAAACCATAACAATGATCGACCGACCAACACACAACATACACTATTTTACTATCACCAAAGTACCAACTTTCCGACAATGCAACTAGTGCCCTTACTTCAAAAGAAATACCTTTTCTTTCACGCAATGACTATGACTTTGAGTACAAGGATTCAATCAACACTCACACTCAGAAATAACATCAATTAAAGTCAGTGCTCAGTACCATAGGCTTGCCCTTATTTTCATTGCTTAGACTCTCCAAACTAGACTCTAGGATCACTATAGGACTTTTTTGTCTTGTAACGTAGGCTCAGGGTCAGGTGTGGTACATATGGGTACTTCTTAGTGACTTTCTGCCCTCCTTGACATTACACTAGGCTTTCAACCTCCTTTTGCCCTATTTTTGCCATCCTCTTATTGTACCTTCTTTCCCTTGATTTTCTTCAACCATGGATATGACTTTAGACTTTGTAGCTTTTTACTTTTTTTATATTTTTTCATTTTATTCTTTTCTATAGCTTTCAACAAGTCACATCCTTTCCTCTCTTTTTTTCAACATCAAACTCTTTTCATACCCATTTTTCTTTTGGTTTCCTCTTTCATAGCCACCCTCAACTTATGGATTTTCCATTGGTTGAGGTGCACAATACCCTATGTCGGGTCGGGGCCAGGATTAATGTTACTTTGTTTTACATTAGCCACCCTCAACTTAGGCTTTTGGCCTAAGTCAAGGTGCACATGTCCAAGGAGGGACCGGGGCCACCACAGTCGATTATGGGAAGGTGAGTTCGGGGTTTAGAAAGAAATGGTCTAATTTTAGGCTCAAAGCATTTGGATCAAAGGGAGCATTTATTTCATTTGGTTGGACTCTTCTTTTAGGCAATTTGTGGACTTATCAGAACAAGGGCCTATGATCACTTCCTAGCCTCTAGAGTAGATTGTCTTAGCAGGACTAACCGGGCAGGTTCTAGATTGGCACACAAACTGTTTGAACAATCAACTAGTCTCACACAGTCTTGGCACATAGTTTCATTATCAGATTATCAGATTACCCAGTTCAAGTTTTAGCTTAATTCATGCCATTAAGTTGATTCATTATCATGTCATACTCAGAGCCACCACATTTAAATTATATTAGCCTACCAATTCTAGCACACATCACAAAATTTGGACGGGTATCATTTTGTTATAAGCCATCATGCTTCATTCTTATTCATGCTTCTAACCCATACGATCCTAACACATGCCGGTTCAACAAAAATTAAACAGTCTCTTGGGGAAAAAGAATACATGCAAGAAAACCCCAAGAGAGGATTATGAGTGGGGTTACTCAGACTTCACCCTATCACTCACAATCCATTTACCCTACCCCCAATAAAATATGGTGCAATTGTCCCCAATGTACAAAAACAATAAAAGATAATGGATTGGGTGAAGCAAACCTATGGCGCATAGCGTCGAAAACTCTTCAACAAGCGGGTGGGTCCGGTTTCCCGGAGCCCACTGGAACTATACTTGGGTCACCCTCAGTAGTGCCCACATCATCCGTCATAGCACCCTCAATTGTGTTGTCGGTCACTTTAATTGCACCCTTAGTGGTGCTCACAACGTCCTTCACGACAGGCGGGATCTCTACAACTGGGGCAGAACTCGATGCCCCTACAATACTCTCACACACCCTCTGTTGGCGCAACTTCTCATCTAAAATCAAAGCTTTTCTAGCTTCCTTCTCCTGCCTACGTTGTCTGTTCTGGGCTTTTTCCTCCTCAGTGCGACTAGAACGGTGCCTATTACCTTTGGCATGTGTAAGCTCAGGCCCCTCCTCGGCGGTCCCACTGAATAAAGCATCCAACACCATATCATCAGCCAACACAGTAGGTGCAACCTGAGGCTCAATTATAGGGGTGGCAAGAATGGCATCAACATCGGCCCGGAGGTTAGCTAACTCAGACTGAAGAGAGGATAGATCTATGGTCGGGGTTGGTCGCTCGAGGACTCTCAATTCAAAGGCATCGAGACGCTTATTAACGACCTGGATCTTCCGGTCCATCATGCCCTCTATCCTTCGCTCCATTCTAGCCTCGGACTCAGCTATCGACTTTTGTATCCAAGGTTGGATGTGATGCAGCAGTGTGGCCATCTGAGCCTTTAATTTATGTACTATGGCCAACGGAACAACATCAACTCCTAATGGTGGTGTGCACTGGGATGAGCTAGGAGCCCTACTAGTGGCCTGGGAAGAGGAGGCCGGGATAGTATCGGTGTAATCTGGTATAATGGGTTCACCGCCCTGTGCTTGCCCCACCGTCTGCAAGATCTGAGCCCAAGAGAGGTACCTCAACCTGGGGCTCTCTGCGAGGTGCCGCCACATTTGCCTCATCTCGAATGAGGCCTATATTCAAAGTCCCTGTAGGGTGGATCAACCTATCGCAGTGTCAGATTGGCACTCCAGAGTCCCTGCACAAATGGAAAATCAAAGAGGAAAATGGGTAAGTAGTAGAGGTCTTGAATGCCCTCTCGTGAATATTTGCCAGCAACATGAAGGCAAAGTCAATCTCCAATCCCGCTACCAAAGATGCAACCATAACCGCTCTGTCCCATGTGAGTTGGTTGTCAACTTCTGTAGGTGACACCCTATTACGCACCAACAACCAGAAGAACTTGGCCCCAAAATTTAAAGTGGCCTTTCGGATACCTAACTGTGGTGTGGCTACCCACTATGTACGCTTGCCATCTGCAACAATGTACTTAGCCATCCATAGTATAACAGCCTCTCACTGCTCAGCATTCCTTTGGAAAGCGGCTGATGGTGGCATGTGATATCTCCACCGGACAACCTCGGACCATAGTGGAAGTGAGAGGGTCCTGGGCTATGGGCTTTGATTGCTTGGAGATCGAACCACGGAGAGTGGCGACATAGGAGGCATATAATTCCCATACAATATCCTTACTATACATCCCTGGGTTGCGAGCCATCCAATCACACTTGTGAAGGTTAAAAAGCTGGTGGATGTCGGGGACAGTGTGCAAGCTCCCTGTGAGGACTCTGCGTTCCTCTGTAATAAGTCGGGCCATCTTCTCTTTGTCATTTTTCATCTTGGCATCCCGATGTATTTGCCATTGTCCCTCAATACACCATCTGTTTGGCTCGTCGGCCACTAGAGTAGGGTTCTCATTCCTTGGGACGGGTATTGACTCTGTGGTAGTGGCCTCATCAGATGAGGCTGCTTGTTCATTCTGGACGGACCCTGTGGCTGACTTGGCATTGGACCCCGAAGCATGGGCAGACTCGGAGCCTGAAGCATGGCTAGACTCAGAGCCTAAAGCATGGGCAGACTCGGAGCTAGACGTAGACCCAGTAGCTGAACTAGAAGCAGCCTCAGTTGGTGACCCGATCAGTGTGTGCTCCTCATCATACTAGGAGACAGCGACTACATCGGGAATCACCTTTCGGGGGGTGCCTCTAGTGGCTCGGGGTGCAGTGGGAGAAGTCTTTGTGTCGAGATGAACGTATGCTGGATCTTTTTCTGTGTTTGTGTCCTCGTCGATGAACCTGAAGCTAGGAGCAACAGATTTTGACTTCCCCTGTTTTGAGTAGATGACTAGTTTCTTGGGTGCCATCGTACTTGTAGAGGCGATATTAGTGCCAAACTAACTATAAACACACTCGGAAAAAAATTTAGAACTAAAAACGAACAGTAAAAAAGACCAAAAAAAATTTCAAACTGTGGCTATAGTGATCATCCACAGAGGGGACCTACGGTGCATAAACTTATCTACGGTCCGTGGAACTCTTCCGTGGATCAAAGGACCAATAATATTGGTCGCAGATGGAAACCACATATGTGCAGAACAGTCCGTAGATTAAATCTACGGACCGTAGTCCACCTCCGTGGTTTCACTCTTTGTGAAATTTTTAAGTGCATCCAACCACAGACCTGATCTACGGTCCATAGATTGATCTACAGTCCATAGATTGATCTACGGTCCGTGGACGGGGTCTCGTGGATGGGATTTGTGCCAAGTTTCAAACATGGTTACATTTCAAGCCCACCTATATGACCATTTTCAACAACATCCTAGTCTAACCATGCATTTTCATACTAGTTTGTCATTCTCAGGATTCTGATTAATCATTTTAACAAGTATTGAAGACAAACTTTGGAACCCTAAGTCGAAACTTACATTTAGACTTATAATCTCATATGACAAAGCAACACAATCACTATCTATCGTTCCAAGGGTATTGTAACTGCCAATTTTCGCATGAAATTTCATCTAACAATTACTCAAGGTCAAGATCCAATCCCTGACTTTCTATAATCTATCAATGAATCAAAATTTAAAGTGAGGAGAAAGTCTATTACCTTACAAGCAACGAGGAGTGGGGTGATTGCGTGATGACACTAAGCTTTTTGAGACCATACTAATCTCCTAGTTTCGCCGAACCCATACACCGGACTTTTGTGGGGATTAGGGAATTTAGGAGTTTGGGGAAAATGAGGGGAAGATTAATTGGGGAGTGATGGAGTGATTATGGAGTGATTTAAGGAGATTTGGAAGTTATGAAACGGTTTGGAAGTAAATGGAGGGAATTGGAATGATTTAAAATTGGGGGATTTTAAATAGGAGGGGTCCGGGTCGGGTCAGGCAGCATTACGGTTTTGGACCCACGAGACCCCGTTTACGGTCCGTAGATTGGGACCGTAGATTACTCTAATACTTGGAAAAGTTTAGAGGCTTACTTGGGATCTACGAACAACATCCACGGTCCGTGGATGGATCGACGGATCGTCGATGGGGTCCGTAGACCTCTGCACTAGACCATTTTCTGTAGATTTTTCATAGCGTACCTGCACATGTAGCAACCATTAGGCTATTCTTTTTACATTTTTTGGGAACTTATTTTTAGACACGGACCCTATGCTAATTCTAGCCAACACTAAAAAAAACTAAAGCACCTATCTAAATCAATACAGAGAATCAACTAAACACAAAAAACCGCTAGATGGAAAACAATAACCTATCGTTGGCTAGATTGTACATCTTGGGTTGCCTCCCAAGTAGCGCTTGATTTAACGTCGCCGCACGACGCAGGCCTCTTGATTAATCAGACTTCATCAAGATGAGAGGCCTCCACAATTTTTTGCACAATTTCTTGAACACTTTCTACGTTTCCCAGATAGATCTTGATCCTTTGTCTGTTAATCATGAACTTTGTTCCGTCACTGTTTTCAAGCTCAACCGCTCCATGGGGGAGCACTTTTGTGAGCAAAAATGGCCCGGTCCATTTGGATTTGAGTTTGCCCAGAAACAAGCGCAACCTAGAGCTGAATCGAAGCACAAGATCACCCACAAAAAATTCTCACTTTTCAATTCGTTGGTCATGATACCTCTTCATCTTCTCTTTGTACAAGGCTAAACTTTCATAAGCTTTTAAGCGAAACTCATCAAGCATATTCAAGTCATTCATTCTTTGATTAGATATGGCGCCCCAATCCAAATTTAGCTTCTTCATCGCCCACAAAGCCTTGTGCTCTAGCTCTACCGGTAAATGGCAAGATTTCCCATATACTAGTTGGTACGGAGACATACCTGTGGGAGTCTTGTATGCAGTGCGATAGGCCCACAGAGCATCATCAAGCTTCCTTGACCAATCCGTTCTATTAGCATTCACAGTCTTTGCCAAAATATGTTTGATCTCTCTGTTGGACACTTCAACTTGCCCACTAGTCTGCGGATGGTAAGGAGTGGCTACATTGTGGCGAACACCATATTTCTCAAGTAGCGCCTTGAACAGCTTATTACAAAAGTGGAAACCTCCATCGCTGATAATCGGTGTACCAAATCTGGAGAAGATATTCTTTTCCAAAAATGCGGTGACACTTTTACCTTCATTGTTGGGGAGCGCAACTGTTTCCACCCACTTCAATACATAATCAACCACAACAAGAATATACTTCATCCCATGTGAACTCAAAAATGGACCCATAAAATCAATGCCCCATACATCAAACAACTCTATCACCAATATAGGATTCATAGGAAGCTCTTGCCTCTTTGAAATCCCTCCTTCTCTTT
>JAJOOS010021749.1:0-17784 GCA_029582725.1 Solanum chiquidenum
TTTTTATTTTATTTATACTTTTGCACTAATTTTTGTACCTCTCTGTAATTGTTAAGTACATGAATTTTCTAAACATTTGAGATTACATATAAAAAGGAATTAGTACAAACATGTTGTTTTAAAAAGATAAATGGTTATCAAACAACAAAGAAGACATAACTATTAATGTTTATCAAAGACTTTCTCTTTTACGGATCTAGTTGTGAAAATATTCTATGGGATTTAAAATGCTTACCCTCAAAATAATTAATTATAATTATAAATTGGGATTAACTTTATTATATTTATATGTCAAAGATAGAAGAAAGGAAGAATACAAAAATATAGAAATCAATTATGAAGTTATATTTAAAAACTCAAAAAGATGGCGATATGAAAAATAAAAATTCACTTACAACTTCATATTGGAGAATATTCATCTTGTAACTATGATAATTTACATATTTCTCAACAAAAAGAAGATGAATATGCATGAAAATTTTAAAGAATACTTATAAATAAATCAGTAAGAATTCTTATTATTACTTGGTAATGAAAATTTTACAACTGATGTAGACTAACCTAATATAGAATGCAAGAGGATCACATACTTTCATGAAAGAAGGAAATATAAATAATGTTGTGTGTGTCTTTGATAGACTCTTCACTACCCGCACTTATCTTACAATTAAAATTCAAGGTTATTAGACTCTTCATTACCCACATTTAATTAGTACATGAATATATGATTGCATTAAGAACTTGTTTGATGCATGGATTTAAATATAATTAGTACTTAACATTTAATTAATTAAATATATATTAATATTCAATTTATTTTAGGAGTAAGATAAGGGAAAAATGATAATCCAACTTTGACGTTAGGAGCTTCCCACTAATAATAATACTAGTCCTTATCCTTTAAGTTCAACCAATCCATATAATTCTTCGAACTAATCTCAATCATATCAGATTGAAAACTATTTTTATATAAAAAAAAGAAGGAATCGTAGGCCCAATTTTTACCATAGTCCATGCTTTAAAATTCTCAAATTAAGCATCAAAATGTTCACAAGAACTTTTGGATTTTCTTCAATATTCAACATTTCAATTCATATTTTAATAGACTTAACTGGCCAATTGGTAGTCTTAATGTCATCAAACACAAAAGAAGGAAAATCAACTGGAATAAGTGATAAGAATCTTGGTAACTTTATTATTTTATCCTTAGCATCACATTTTTTGAAATATTCAACATAATATGTGAATCTGTAATAGTAAACATTAAACTGTGGTTGGTTGGATCCAAAATAATGTAGATGGGATATTGATTTTTTTTGTGCCACTAAACCAATCCGATCCATAATAATAGTGATGACTTGTGAAAAAGGGGTACCTTTATTTATATTTGTTTAGATTAACTTGAGTATAAATTTTGACTCACGTGACTTTATAAAAGAATTGAACAAATGGAGCTCATCAATTGAACTTAATTAGAATCTTCATCTTAGCCATCTGAGAAAGGAAGAAAGCTTAATCCTTCAACAATTGAGAGTTTTCTTTTATTCTACTGAAACCTGATAGACTTGTGGTTAAAGTGACTTCAATACCTGAACTGATTGATAGTTTGGAAAATGGAAAACATAGATTAATTTGTCCTTTGCTTGGGAATAGTGCTATAAGAACTTGAGATTCTTCATTTTTCAAATTCTTCATGTTTTTGGTGGTGAAAAGAGAGGTATCCATGAAAGAAATGAGGATTTTGGGAAGGAGAACTTTGTAAAGGAAGAAAGCGTTTTTGAACTGGCTTGATTACAACTAATTAAGGTCACTCATACTATAAATAATCTAAAGAATTTATCATATTCTCTAAACATCTAATTAAATATTTATGTTTTGAGATTATATAAATTTTATTAAAAAAATATATCAATAGACATTTTACTCAAATTTTCTTGAAGTTCTAAAAATATTTGGAATTCTTTGTTATACAAGAATCAAATTTATTATTTAGCAAAAATTAACACAGGAAATGTGTGAGTACTTTAGAGTAATAAGTAACAAAAAAACAGAATGATAGCAAGTAGTATGCTTTATTATTAGAGATAACGTGTGCTAAAAAATTAGACTTACAAAAGTATGACATAAGTATATATTCGATTAAATTTTTTGTTTTTTAAGAAAATAAGGGATAATGCATAAGTACCCCTCATGAACTATGACCGAAATCTCAGTGACACGCCTTAATTTAATTAGGGTCCTATTATCTCTCGAACTCAAATTTTCATATTCCTGCACCTTTTGTGCTGATGTGACACCTTCAACCAAATAAATTTGTTATGTTTGTACACATGTGCCTGTCACGTGTGTCAATAATTTTTTTTAATTTTTTTTTAAAAATAATTAAATGTTTTTGAAGCTTTTTATTTTATTTTAAAAAAAATAATTCTTTGATATCTTTTTATTTGTTTCTTTTTATCTTGTATTTAAATTAAGTTAATACACGTATGCTTTGTATTTTATACTTTTTAAATTTTTTTTTACCTTCATTCATTATTTTTTCTCTTTTATTTTTCTATTGATTTTATTAATCTTTTTATTTTCTTTGTTTTTCCTTTTGATTTGATTTGAAATTTAATTACAAAAGTCTTATATATAAAATAAGTTAATTTCAAATAGATATTAAAATGAGTAAATAAAATCAAATATAACCTAAAAAAAACCCAATAAAATTTAAGGACACTTTTTATCTATATTTTAAAAAAAAAAAAAATTTCTAAAAATAATTAAAAGTGAAAAGAGAAGAAATTAATGAAAGAAAAAAATTAAAGTTTTAAGTGAGGAAGAAACTAAAATAATTATTTCAGAAACTAAGAAAATTATTTCATTATGAATAATTCCAAACAAATTCACTATTTTTTCTAAAACGGAGAACAAGCACTTTTAAAAACTAATTGATTACTAGCTATTTTATTAAAATCATCTATTCAATAGTGATTTAGTACTCATTATGACCAAGTAAAAACTCATTAGCAAAAGCCTTGAGATTCACACTTGATGTACCATTTTCCTTCATAGCTTCCTTAGCTAAATCACTCCATTTCTTAGCATTTCTTCTCAATTCTTCCCCTTCTTCGTCGCTTCCCATCACGATCGTGATACATCTATTGAATTCATCTCTTTCCACCACACCACCTTCACTGACATTAACTCTAACACCATTCTTCCATATATCTTGGATGAGTTTTGCATTACAAACTTGATCGTTCCAGAGTGGACATGCCACCATAGGTACCTTAGATGCAATGCTCTCCAAAGTTGAATTCCATCCACAGTGAGTCAGAAAACAACCAACAGAAGGGTGTTTAAGAACTTCCACTTGCGAGCACCAATTCACTATCTTCCCCTGCTTTTCAAGTTCGTCTTTGCAACTCAACTTGTCCTCCATCTTTTCTCCGTCTTGTCCTTCCCTAATCGCCCACAAAAATGGCCTCCCACATTTCAGCAATCCGTGACCAATCTCTTCCATCAATTGACTTGATATTTCGGAGTAACTACCAAATGCTATGTAGATAACCGATCCCTTATCCTTTGAGTTCAACCAATCCATATAATTCTTCGAACTAATCTCAATCATATCAGCTCGAAAAGTATCATCATCAAGAAATATTGAAGGAATTGAAGGCCCAATTCCCACCATAGTCACATGCTTTAAAATTCTCAAAGCATCAAACTCCAAAGCATCAAAAGTGTTCACAAGAACTCTTGGATTTTCTTCACTATTCAACATTTCAATTTGCCTTTTAATAGACTTAACTGCCCAGTTGGTACTTTCCACGTCATCAAACACAAAAGACGGAAAATCAATTGGACTAAGTGGTGGCAATCCTGGTAACTCTATTATTTTATCCTTAGCAGTACAATTTTTGAAATAATCAGAATAGTTTGTGAATCTATAATAGTAAACATCAAAAACTGTGGCAGGTTGGATCCAAAATAATGTAGATGGGACATTATTTTTTTTGGCCACTAAACCAACCCATTCCATGATAATTGTATAGATGACATGTGAAAAAGGGGTACCATTTTTTGCATTTGACTGGATCAAATTGAAAATGAATTTTGACCCCCGAGACTTTACAGAAGAATAGAACAAATGAAAGTCATCAACTGAACTTAATTGGAATTTGCCATCATAGCCATCAGAGAAAGGAGCAAAGCTTAATCCTTCAATGTTTGGAAGTTTTTTTATTTTACTGAAAGCTGATAGGCTCGTGGTTAAAGTGACTTCAATGCCTAGATTGATTAATTGTTTGGAAAATTGAAGACATGGATTAATTTGGCCTTGACCTGGGAATAGTGCTATAAGAAAATGAGGCTTTTCATTCTTCAAAATTTTCATGTTTTGGGTGGTGAGAAGAGAAGTATTCATGAAGGAGAAGGAGGGTTTTGGGCAGGAGAACTATATTTTTTGAATTGGCTTGATTACAATTGATTAGGGTTACACATATTTATACTAGTAAATAGATGGTTCTAGATACAAAACAATCTAGAAAATTCATTATATTCTTTAAATATTCACCTTAACTGTTAAGTTTTGATATTATATAAATATTTATTTAATAAAAAAGTATCAAAAGATATTTTACTCAAACTTTCTAGAAGCTCCAAGAAGTATCTAAATTTATAGTTATTCTAAAAGTAAATTTTATTATTTAGCAAAAAATAAAACAGAATATACATGAATACTTTTGAGCAAGTAACAAAAAAATAATAATGATAACAAGTAGTATGCTTTATTATCAAATATAATATGTGCTGACGATTTAGAGATACAAAAGCATGATGTTTTTATTTTTCCAAGAATCATCATTATTATTCAGTGAAAAAAACACTAGAAATGTATGTGTACTTTAATCTAAGAAAAAAACATAATGATAGCAAGTAATATGTTTTATTATCAGATATAACGTGTGCTAACGAATTAGAGATACAATGCATAACATATTTGTTGTTTCGTGAATTATCATTATTATTCAGTTAAAAAACACAAGAAATGCATGAGTACTTTAGTCTAAGAAATGAAAAATATATATAATAGTAGTATGTTTTATTATCAAATATATCGTGTTCTAACAAATTATAGATACAAAAGCATGACATTTTTTGTTGTTCCGAGAATCATCTTTATCATTCAGTAAAAAATGATGCAAGAAATGCACGAATGTATAGTAATTTAGAATAAGAAACACAAAAAAGCACAATAATAATTAGCATGTCTTATTATCACATATATTGTGTGCTATCAAATTAAAGATAAAAAAGCACATATTTGATTATAAATTATTATTTTTCTAAAAGATAATTAGAAGCATAATAACGTGATTTAAAATTAGAATATAAAGAAGTAAGCACATGAAAAAATAATATAAATAATTCAACATATAATACTTATATATATTACCTATCTACATTATAATTTTTCTACAAAGAGTGTAATTTATTTTATTGCCTTTAAGGGTTCAACAATTTGAAATAATCAAACAAGTAAATGTCGGTACTATCCATTTTTCCTATGTAACCTAAGGAATCAAAAAAATTCAAGCGATGAGTCATATTGATGTTTCACTAAACTTTTATATATATTTAAAAGTTTTAAATTTTTTTATAATTTCTTGGACTCTCATATGTTTGATTCTTTTTCTTGTTCCAAATACATGAAATTATAATTTAGGGTGAGAGTACTCAAGCATAGTATTTTTATCTGCTCTGTTGTTGAAATATGTGACTATATATCTCATCTAAAAATATTAACTTTTAAAGAAGACACACTTTTATTTACTTAATTATAAGTTCTGATACTGCTTAGTTCGAGAAAAGAAAAGATATAAATACATTAAAAAAATATATGTTGATTTAATTTCATTTGACGAAATAGACATGAATGCTCTTATAGTTAACATAACCTTTTCGCCAACCTTAATAAATAACAAGAACAAAATCCTGTAAAAAATAACCATCCCCAGTAAAATGACAACGTTCATTCACTTTGAATAATCAATCTTATTTTCCTTGTGTCATTTAAAATATATTTCCCACTGTTCATAATAATTAAAATTTCACCTCTTCACGCTCATTACAAATTTTTAATCCTTCAAACTCATTCTTATACATACGCATACTTATGAAATGCAATGTAGTGTAGTGAAAAGGTACTTTCATAATGGTTTTTGACAAATTATTAGGCGCAATACTCATGTTCTTCATGCCTCCAACCACCACATCTGTCAACATAAAATCTTACAACTTAAGCTTATAACCTTTCGTCCCGGCCTATTATTTTCTTTTCTTCTTTACTATTCTATTCTACATACATACACTCTCTCATGTTCTTCCACTGTCTAATTGTTTGAGTTTGTTGTTTAGAATTGCAAGCTAGCTATACCATCTACATTTCTTGATTATTGAAGCCTGAATTATTTTTGAGCTGATGGTTACGATTTATGCATATTGGGTTTTGGTTCAGGTATGAGGTGAAAAATAATAAAATTCTACAATGTCATAATGCTAGGGCATGAAAAAGTAATTTTTTTATTTGCATAACTTCCATTGTGTTTCATTAATTAGGGTTTTGAAATTGCAATTTTTCATTTACTTCGTCTTTGTTTTGTCTTAATATAATCATGACTTGGTGTTGACATTTATATGATTTAAAAAACTTATACATCTCTTTTTACTTATTAATATTTGTCTTAATATATAAGCTAATGTTGATTTTTGTGGAATTTTGATTTCTTTGGCTCAAAGAAAAGATACATATTTAGTTTAGGAATCAATTAAATACATCTAAAGATTTTTTTCCGAATTAATTCATTTGGAGAATTAGACATGAATACTTTTATAGTATAATTTGCATAATCTTTTCACCAACCTTAATTATAAACCAGAAAAACAAAATTGGGGACAAAATTTTCATCCCTAATAAAATGATATTTAACATTTCTCCATGAAATACCCATATGAAAACAATAAACATATAAAAGAAATTATTGATGCGATGCAGAGTTTAAATTGTATACACCTCCAATTTAAATAGTTTAACATGACAATTTTTTTTTTATATTAACTTTCATGTGAGACTTGTAATTCCTTCTTCTTTTTTTTTTAAAAAAAAAATAGTAGTCACAAAGGCTAGATTTTTATTAATAATCAAAGCAACAATTCGATCAAAGAAAAGAAAAACTAAAAGGGCTGGTCCAATCGGATCAGTCTATACAAAGTGTATTCGGCCCAAATGAATCAAAATTAGCTCCAATGCAGACTTCGATGGGTGAGAACCCCCCCCCCCCCCAACACGCACACACACACACTCATATATATATATATATATATACTAGTTTTTGGTAACGTGCATTGCACGTTTGTTCTTTATTATTATGATAATAATTTTTTTATCTATAATAGGTTGAGTTATAAAATGGAAATATTGGTGGAGTCGTGAGTGATTTGTTTTTTGAGAATTGGTAACATGTCAAGAGTGAAAATTAATAACCACTAACTAATAATCTCGTTTACTGCTTATATGTTATATTCAAATTCAATTTCTATTATATGTTTTTCTCTTTATGATTGTTATTCCTTTTTCATATTTAGAAAGATAGATTTTAATGTTGTTCATTTATTTGACTTTTAATTACTCTTTCATATTAAATTAAATTACCTCATTTGTTAGAATATGTCTTCTTCAGAGATTTTCTCGATTTCTTTTGCTCGATGTTGTTGAGGGAGAAATATTAGTTATCCTTTTAACCTCGAAAGGTAGGAGACTAAAGCAAAATATAATTTCAAGAAGTCATTGTCAAACTAAAGCTATCAACGAGACTCTACTTTGTAAAATACACATGCATTAAGTTATTAAAATCTAATTAAAAATATAATAATCAAATGTTGGTTAAATTTATTAAAAATTACTCATGCAAAAAATTGCAAAATTGTTGGAGAGACATGCCGCATACCTCATTTGTATTGGCGCAATTTCTACTAAAAGTTCTATTCAACAGTTTGCAAAAGCATCACCTCTGATTTATACCTGAGATTAAAAAATTACATAATAAGTTCATAAAATAAAATTTTAGCAGTATATTTTCATGTGAGAGATCAAACAATTAAACATCAATTTAAGAATATAATTTGAATGATAGAAAAAATGAAAAAACTAAATGTAAAGAAATGCTTGAAAGAACATATGATAAGAGCTTTATGCTCTCTAATCCAAATCCAAATGTACAACAATGTCATTAGAAGACAACATGCAAGAGGCTTAATAGGTATAGTGATTTCTTGAAGAGTTAAAAAGTCATTCAACTTTAATGGTGATTTCTTGAAGAGTTAAAAGTCATTCAACTTTAATGGTGATTTATTATACAATAATAATAAATAAATTAATAATAATAATAATAATAATAAGATAACGATAATTAAAAAGCTGAAGGACATTTTCGTAATCCAACATTAGACTAAGCACCTTCCCACTTATAATATAATATGATGTGTGTGTGTATATATATATATATATATATATATATATAAACTATCACAAGAAAATTTATATTGTGGGAGTTAGAAAAACATTACAAAATGTATTAATAGTGGAGTTTTTACAAACTCCCTCAAGTTGAACGCCATAAATTGAGCATTTTTTTGTAGTGAGAGTCCCATGGACATTTTTCGTCAGCGTTTGAAGAGGGGTAATTCAGTCTTTTCCCACTCCTTCTAAGCCTAACCAAGACACTTTTTCAGCTTATTTAGGGTCTACACAATGTTAAAAAAATTATTTTACGATCTTTAACTCTTGAAAGACTTAGAGCAAAGATTCAAGAGGAGCAAAGCTAAGGTTTTCCAACGTTCTTCGAATTTCATCGATTTCCCCAAAAACTTTGTTTTTCCCAGATACGTGTCACGACCCAACCCACCGTGCCGTGCGGGCACCTACATACTACCACCTAAGTAGGAGAACCCTCTTATCCAATAATTAAAACACGAGGAAAATTAAATAAAACGGAATTAAAAGTATACTAACGAAATTTTTATAAATAAGAACCTTTAACATGATTTTGATTAAGATATGCAAAGTAGTTAACACCCCCAAAGGATCTAGTCTAAACAGGTACAAGAGCTACTAAGAGTACAACTGGACATAATTAATAAAGACACAACTTCCACCATGCGGAAGGAAAGATAGAAGCCGCTGGAGAATATCTTCGTCTTCACCTAATGAAACATCACCAACCTGCATCCAAACTATGTCAAAAAGACATAGCAAGAGTAGTATCAGTACAAACGCACGTACTGGTAGGCATTATTGGTCAGCCCGACTCCCACCACATAACATAAGAAACCAACTAGTAAGATCATGAAATAAACCACTCGTTTCTCCACCTTTACCCTCTCTTGAAATACGTCCAAATTACACTAGTACTCTGACTACTAACTACCTTCTAAATCAACCTACTTACGAGGTACTTGATCATGACATAACCATTCTAACACATTAAAGCATTCCCAAATACAACCAAAAACATTTCAACTAACCGCGCATGTCATACCCTTACGTCCTCGTCACATTACCCAACCACGATCACATAGTACATTATATCAATATTTCTTACCTCTAAACCCAATCCCTTTCTCCAAGGTTAAATACACCTAAGCATATTTCAGCACATACGCTACCCCTACTTCTCGCCATTACAACACACGAACAACCTTTGCTATCACTTACTCTCCCCTTGAACACTTTGCCTTCCGCTATACACAACAAGTTAATTCCACACAAAGAACAATCAAATATAAGGCATCATAACATATACCCCTTCGGAAAATCACAATATCACTTATCATTACGAATAAGGTACCGTTTCTCATTTTGTCAAGATACACAATTTATATCAAATCATTGGTCCTCTAATGGAACCCAAACCCAAACTATTAGCATACCGGAACGTGGTACTCGATCTAATAATTATGCCGGAACGTGAAAACCGATCCGTAGTTATGCCGGAACATGGCAACCGATCCATAGTTATGCCAGAAATTGGCAACCGATCCAAGTTAGTTATGCCGGAACGTGGCAACCGATCCATTCAACAAACCACAATCACAATCACAAGTATATCCTCATAATCATATAAACTATTAATGATTCATGGCATTAATCATTCCTCCATATCATTTATAACAAATGTGATCAATAATTCAACATTCACATACATACAAATATCATAATGAAGCAAGAACAAACATACATCACACAATCATATAATCACAACCCTTACATTGAACTATTCATCAACACATATCATGTAATTATTAATTCAACCATGCTTAACCCTAGTTCATCATCTAAGGCTTCTTTCTAGGGTTTATTCATAACTCATTCGGTGCACGAAGGCCTACACATAAAATCCTACAATCAATTTACATATATTACGCAGTGAGCACAAATTTAAACTACTCGATCAATTCATAAAACCTAGCCTACCTGGGCGCCAAGTAGTTGCATGGAGTTTCTGACTTTGATTCTTGTTTCTGGGCTTTGTGATGGTGAATTTGGCCAAGAATCCACAAGATATCACCACCCTTATGTTAGAAATCTCCTTCTCCTTTCTTCCCAAGCATAGAGCAGCTTACTGAGGGTTTCTAGGGTGTTTTATGACTTATTTAGGTATTTTAGGAAGATGGAGAAAAATAGGATTTCACGTAATTTACGTTCTGCCTTGCCTATCCCACCTTGGTGCAAGCTTACCCTGCCCTGGTGCCGCCGCCCTAGCAGCATCTAGCCCGCTCTGGCGGGACAATGGCCCAGAATTTCCCATATTTTTGTTTCTCCTAAATAACGACAGTTTGGGTCGTTACAATAGATACCAATTTACCCCTTGTTCGTCCTCGAACGACTAGTGCACAGATCATCACACATCCTACCTCGCAGTATTTTTAACTAACAACTTGGTCTTATTACCAAGTCACGGGTGGGGACTGTTTTTATTTGCCAAGCGCGATTCACGACAGGTTCTATACTTTAAAAGGCCGGTGAGGGATATGAAGCAATGTTCAAAGAGAAATTTGTTCCCCATTTACACAGCCTGACCTCGCCAGGGCGGAAGCCTTCCCACTAAGGCGGGGCCGCTGTGGCGAGAGATCTTCCGCTGAAGCGGGAGATTGGAAGGCAGTAAAGGGGGAAAGAGGAAATTGTTTTCCTCATTTTTCCCTTTCTCTTAATCAAACTCTTTCCAAAAACCCTCTCGATTCACTTTGCTTCGAACGTCAATTTCAAGGTAATATTCTCGTTCAATACACTCTTTACCTCCGTATTCGATTAACTATGATTGCATGCTACTTGTCTAATTGCATACAAACGGTTTCCGGGTAGTTATTTGAAAATGAACTAGATTACTTGATTTGTTAGTAAAATGTAGCATGGGTACTTCCTTTATGTGCCCAACGTTTCTACGACGTCCTGGGCATAATGATTTTGCAAAAATACGATCAAATTGATACCAAAACAGGTTGGATAAGTTGAATGGTCTTCTTAGCATAAACTCGAATTTGGACATCATTTAGGGGTTATTTTGTGAAATAATTGCATATTTAGGTTCTAGGGTAGTTTGTATACTCTGATCTGCTAAAATTTTGTAAAAAATAGGGGGTTTTGGGATGAAGAGGTGCCATGATCACGCCTGGTGTTCATCCCAGATGAAGGCCACTATGGCGGTCTTCATCCCACTATGGTGGCCTCCCTCATCACGCTGTGGCGGGATTTGGGCCGCTGTGGTGAGATTCAGGGAACCAGTAGCCTGACCCCTTTAATTCAACATTTTCCTCTCTTTCCCATCCAACCTTACGTTGTCTATTTCCCTCGTGATCTAACTTATATTTTTCATAACTTGCAGGTCTATCTAAATGGCTAGTCTGAATGAAGAGAACCTTCCCTTCGTCCGGTTACCCGATACCTCCAGTCGAGAGAGGTTCCATGACATCCAAAACACCAAGTTTTGTTGTGAGAGGGGCTTCCACTTACTGAATATGAAGGACAAGGCGCCTTCCTTTCATGCTCGCCTTATGAAGTTTGGATGGGCTGCGTTGACTGAGGCTCTCCCAGATGCATATTCCACTTGGGTGAGGGAGTTCTACGCTATTTTGCCTACCGTGCGATGGGACGACCCTCACCTCATCATCCTTATCTGATTAGTCGACATTCCCCTGAATGCTACCACCCTTAATGAGGCTCTAGAGGTGCCGAAGGTCTTGAACGCTGAGTACGAGGCCAAGTTGTGGGAGATGGACTTGGAATGCCTGAGAGAAATCCTAGTGGAGCCTACCCGTCGGGACTGAGTCTATTGGGCCACTATGGAGGGAATTACTAGCACTGATTGGTCACCTGATGCTAAGAGGTGGCTGCACTTGGTTACTAGGAGGATCCGTTCGTCGAGAAACCGCACCGACGTGACCTTCCATTGGGCTTTGGTGGTGGCGTGCACCATACATGGTATTAAGCTGGACGTGGGGGCACATACTATCTCGGAGTGGAAGATGTTTTATCGGGATAACAAGAAGGCGTTCTTCCTCCTTGGTCTTATCACCGCTTTATGCAAGCGGGTGGGTGTGCCGCTTCTCGACACTGATGAGGTACTTCCCATAGATACCCCTTTTCACCCTCTTTTGGTTAGACATGGTTCCACATCCAGGAGTAAGATGAGGATGATCGACAGGGCTAGCAGCAGTCAGGTGGCCGTAGGCTCTTACGAGGAGGGAGGCGACGATACTCGTCCCCCACTTTCAATGTCACAAGTAGAGGAAGACTTGGCAGATGTGCGAAGAAATATGGGGTACCCTATCACACCCGCAACTCTGGTTCCCCCCAACACTGCCCTAGATCTTGAGATGCTCCGATGTGAGATATGCCAGGAGAGGAGGAAGAATCTGGCGAGGGACCGTCTGTTGGTTCGAATCTAGAAGACGGTGAAGATCATGTTTACTTGCATCGCTCCCGTGCAGGATATTCCCATAGCGGAGAAGGGGAATATCTATCTGTTTTTGAGTCTGGAGGAGGCCATGACCGGGCTGGTGCCCCCGAGGGAATTAGATTCCGACACCGATACCTCTTAGTCGCAGGGTTCTTGAGTTGGTTTGTTGTTTCGCCCCTTTGGCTTGTAAATTTCGAGACAACTCGTTTTTATCTTATGACTTTCCTAAGTTTTTGTAAGCACATGAATGCTAGTTTTTGTTGTTTGATGCAGCCTTACATTTAATCTTAAAGTGTTGTGATCTATTTACTTTTGTTGTTGAACACTGTTTGGGGTTGTCGGGATTGTTCGGATATCATCTTGGGTCATATTGGGTATTTTAGAAAAATAGGGGAGGTAGGCTGAGGTTCTGCCTCGCCTCATCCCGCCCCAGCGGTCAAAACGGAAACGAAAACCTGGCCAAGATTTTTCTAGGTTTTTTTCTTTTTAAAAAAATTCCTAAAGGTTCCCAGCTTTACCCTAAATTTTTTGAATACTCCTCATTCTAGGAAAATCATTGTCTACCCCAGAGTATCCCATGATACACGAACCGATTCGTTCCCGTTAATTTCACACCACAACCCACACACCCCCAGAATACACCCAATTTTCTACGCAGCTATTACACAAGTGCAAGACAAGTTCCAATCTTCTTCACAAATAGCCTCGTAGTTAATTTAACTCTCTCATCGATTTCTAGTGAGGACCTTCATTTCACAGTGAGTTCCACAATACCCGAGCATTTACAACTTGCATAATTTAAACCAATTGGTCAACACATTGCACATAACAAGTTCCAGACACACATTTATAGTACACGTAATACACCACATCCAAACAAGTCCCACTTCACATTCATAGTTAATTTCAGAAACACGAAACACACATTCAGAGACAAAACCAAGTTTTTAATTATATATTTCACACTATGGATGACTATTACTGGTCATCCATGCATTTACACCACCCCTAGTGCCATACAGTAATTGGAACCTTCCCCGTTCTAATTGACCTTGCTTGTGGCCCCTCCGTCGTGATCACGACGTCTGATTTACCTTGTTGAGATACCAATAGGAATAAGGAGATACCAATAGGAATCAGGAGATACCAATTGGACCCAACTCATACCAAAAGCGACACATGCACGAAAGGAGAGAACAGGTGGAACAACTTCCTAGAATGCTTTCTAGCCTCTTGTAGATTAGATGTGGACGTCAACACACCAATCCGCAGGAGTCTAGTCCAAATTTTGCTCTTGTACTGGGAACCGATAACCTAAGCTCTGATACCAATTTGTCACGACCTAGGACCACAAGTGATCCCAAGTTAACCCTGCTGGCATGATCATGAGCATACTAAAAATAAACTGAATAATAGAAACTGTGCAGAAGCTATAATCATAAATAAATCTAAAATGATGGGGAATACCCATAAACTAAATCTAAAATGAATGAAAACTGATGAGTTTAATACAAAGAAATTATTAACTCAATACTAAGCTGAATCTAACTATGTCTAAAATAAGCCTCTAAACTGACTAGAAATGTTGGGACATGCCCCAACTAGATCTAGCAAAACTGAAATTACAGACTAAAAGCGATAAATATAAACATGTCACTAGTCCTTGAAGAATGAGGACTAACCACTGATGCTGCTGAACTGAAGATCGGGAACCTATCTAAGCGTGATCTGGATTCTGAGAACCTGAACCTACATCATGAGAAGATGTAGCGCAGAGTATGCGTCAGTACTAGAAAGGTACTGAGCATGCATGATAGAATAAAGCTGAAATATACATATAACTGAACGAGTAATAGAGCAAGAGCATAATCTGAACATGATATAGATACTGAATACTGAGCTAACTGAATGCAATGACCAAATTTATAACGTGCTGAAACTGAATACTGTCTGTATTGTAAATGAGGTCAATGCAATAGAATCTGAGTGAACTGTGGGAGCTACTAATAACCGACAATAAAACCACATGAGCTAAATGTGGAGTTCGATGTATACGCCCTATCAAGAGGACCTAATATACCCGGCCAAAGGTATAGAGGCATGACTAGCATGATCACTAACTGATATTGCCCATATAGAGGACTTACACCTACGTGGCTCGCAGTTCTGGGACTATATGGGTACGCTAAACCCTATTCCAACTCGGTAATATGCTACTCCCAATAGATTAGGTGATTAGCACATTATGATTGAATTTCTGTAATACTGGATAACTCAAAACTAAACATGCAAAACAGAGAATGCAATAATTAATCTGATAATGATGCATTCATAAACTGAGGCACGTATAACTGAATACATTATGACTGAAATACTGAATAGCTCAAAATACTGACATGTGGATACTCATACTTGAAAACTCCTTTTTAGAAAACAATTCAAAATCATATTATACTATGATCATTGATGACTTGGGAAGTTATACTACATAAACATTGATGGTATATCTTTGATGACCTACTCGATTGTCATACTAATCATGTTTTAGAAGCTCTTTCTCAAAACTCATCTTAACTTTCTCAAAAATTCAGTTTAAAACTCAAGTGTTGTCTAAAAAAAAGCTTCTCAAGATTTACAACTCAAAATAGGGTTTATGCTGAAATATACTAATAATGTGGCTATCAAAACTGGAGAATGTATATCTGAAATATTTGACCTAGCATGTGTAATTCAAGAACTAAAGAAATACATAGCTAGAGTTCTGAAATTCATGCAATAAGTTGAGTACAAACATGATAATCTAATTTGGAACATTTAAATAACTAATTCATGATGATGTGTGGAAATTCTAGAAACCCTAGGTATGTTCATAATCATCGAATCAAGAATCTGACTGAATTCTAGGGACCTAATAGGTGAAAGGAACCCACTAGTGAAATCCCACATACTTGGTGATGAATTTCACGGAAAAATCCTTTGATTTCTGGTCTGGAACTGAAGAAAATTTGTTGCGTTCTTGAAATAGGGTTCTTGACTTCTTTCTCCTCTTATCGTTCTAATTTCTCTAAGTTTGATTAATGATTTGACTTAGGTAAGTTCTAGTTATGTTTATAGGCTTAAACTGACTAAAACCTCATAATTTAGGGTTAAAATGACGTAGTTTAGGGGTCCAACGCCTAAGGAAAAGACCAAAAGAACCCTGACTTCAAATCTGCTGAAGCGACCTACGGACTGATCGATGATCCATCGATGGATCCACGATCCATCCTGTCAGTCCGTCGATGACTTCAGAGACCAGGTTCTAAGGGTTTTGACATACAGACTGATCAATGATCCGTTGATGGATCCGTGATCCATCGATGGATCCATCGATCAACTTTAGAGACCATGTTCTGAGAGCCTCGACCTACGGACTGATCGACGATCTGTCGATGGATTCATGATCCGTCAAGTCAGTCCGTGAGTCATGCCTTAGAATGGTTTTTGTCTGAATTTCTGGGGATGGTTGCAAATGCAAACCACGAACCACCTGCACGGACCGTGGGTTACACTACGGTCCGTGGGTGGCAACCGTGGGTTGCACCTGCAACTTCTGGAAATCTATATTAATTTTTATTTTTGGATACCGGGTGTTATATTATCTCCTCCTTAGGACCATTCATCCTCGATTGAAGACTAAACTAGCTGAGTATGGAGGGAAGGAGATGCAATCCCTACCACTAAGTTTTCTGACTAAACTGAGTTCCAAGAACATGCAAATACACTGAAAATGCAAGGCTGACTGAAGGAACAAAATACTAAGACTGAACTAGCGCATGAATGATTGAAAAACTGAAGAGGAACTATTACCTCAAGCTAGAATGGAATCGGAAGGAAAGAGGTGAGGATACTTGGACTTCATGGCTGCTTCCCAAGTAGCTCCCTCTACGGACTGACTCCTCCACCAAACTTTGACTAAAGCGACTTCTTTGTTTCTCAACCTTCTAACCTGCATGTTTTGAGAGCCTCGACCTACGGACTGATCGACGATCCGTCGATAGATTCATGATCCGTCAAGTCACTCTGTGGGTCATGCCTTAAAATGGTTTTTGTCTGAATTTCTGGGGATGGTTGCAAATGCAAACCACGAACCACCAGCACGGGCCGTGGGTTACACTACGGTCCGTGGGTGGCAACTGTGGGTTGCACCTGGAACTTCTGGAAATCTGCATTAATTTTTGTTTTTGGATACAGGGTGTTATATTATCTCCCCCTTGGGACCATTCATCCTCGATTGAAGACTAAACTAGCTGAGTATGGAGGGAAGGAGATTCAATCCCTACCACTAAGTTTTCTGACTGAACTGAGTTCCAAGAACATGCAAATACACTGAAAATGAAAGGCTGACTGAAGGAACAAAATACTAAGAATGAATTAGCGCATGAATGACTGAAAAACTGAAGAGGAACTATTACCTCAAGCTAGAATGGAATCGGAAGGAAAGAGGTGAGGATACTTGGACTTCATGGCTGCTTCTGCTTCCCAAGTAGCTCCCTCTACGGACTGACTCCTCCACCAAACTTTGACTGAAGCGACTTCTTTGTTTCTCAACCTTCTAACCTGACGATTGAGAATCTCAACTGGTACATCCTCATATGAAAGGCTATCTTTTACAACCACATTCTCTAATGGCACTATGGATGCTAGATCACCCACACACTTCTTCAAAAGTGAAATGTGAAAAACCGGATGCACTGCTGCTAAGTCTGCTGGCAACTCTAACTCATAAGCCACTTTACCAATC